>JAJIBD010008927.1:22500-46942 GCA_021461705.1 Cryptotis parvus
AAAAAAAATATATAACTAGAGAAAAAAATAAACTATCACATTCAAAACTGTATCACTGTCTTCCCGTTCATCATCAATTTGCTCGAGCCGGCACCAGTAATATCTCCATATGTCTTGTCTCATGCAAGTAGAGCCCAAGGGCACCTGCTTGCTCCAGGAACATAAAGAGCCTCAAACCATTCCATCAGGTCATGGGGATGAGGTATGTAATTGTTACTGGTATTTGGCATATCAAATACGACACGGGTAGCTTGCCAGGCTCTGCCATACGGGTAGCATACTCTTGTAGTCGTTTCTAAATCCAACATTTATTGATGAACCGCGGGCAGCTTGCAGCCACGCGAGCCGGGCTGTAATAGACTGGTCTGCTGGGTGGAGTTCTGACAAGGGGGATGTCCGGATGTGGAAAATGGAGGCCCTCATGGAGTGTGGGGGGTCCATCTGGCTTGTTTTGAGGCTCTGCTGGGGTGGCGGCCAGGGCTAGAACCCGCCATCGCCTCCCAGGCGCCTTGTGAGCGGCTGGGCACAGGGAGAGCCAGTAGCAGCTGTGCCCCATGTCTATGAGTCATGTATGCTACTCGAGTATGCTACTTCTGTACAAATAGTAACATACTTGAGCAAACCTGACTTCCACTTGATAGTGCAAGAAAAGTCAAGCCTTAATGATAACATAAAAAGTATTAAATGCCAAAACAGCAAAATGTTGCTTACTTAGAGTAATCAAAATGATATGTCAGAACTTATTGAAGAAATATAATGCCCCAGGCTGGCATCTGGAAAGGGGAAAAGAAGGGCTTTGAGACAGGTAACCTGAATTTGTTTTATGTGCTAAACTACCACACTAAGCTGCCTAAGTAGAAGAGATTCAGTGTGTGGTTTACAGGTGTGGACAGGTACTTACAAAATGAAAAAAAGCACTGTACCAAATAATTAAGACTGTGTTTACTGGGCATCAACATTATATATGTATATATATTACACACTAGGCAGAGACAGATGGAATGATGCCTTCTTTTTTTAAAAGGTGCAGGGATAAACCCAGGGCTTCACACTTAAGAGTTATATGCTGTATTGCTGAGTTATATCCCTGTGTAAACAATGCCATTAAGAATCTGATGTGCCTAAGTGGATGGAAGTGGAGAGTGTTGAGTGAAGTCAGTCAGGAGAGGGATAGTCCAGCAGGTAGGGCGTTTGCCTTGCATGCGGCAGGCCCATGCTGGCCAGGCCTCGATCCCTGGCATCCCAAGGGGGTCGGAGCTATAGCCCAGCCCGGCATCCCATATGGTCCCCAAGCACCGCCAGGAGTGGTTCCTGAGTGCAGAGCCAAGAGAAAACCCCTGAGCATTGCGGGTATGACCAAAAGGAAAAAAAAAATTCAAAAACTGAACCTCAAAAAAATCCAATACCTTAAAAAACTAAATACTTAACAAAAGAAGTCATTGCACTTATAACAAAGCTACAAATCACTGCTAAAAATAATTTTAAAGACAAAGGAAAAGATAAGAGAAAATAAATAAATGAATAGAATAAACAAACAACAAGTGACAAAGAAATGGAAAGAGATCCCTTGCTCGTAGATTGGAAGAATTAACACTGTCAAAAGGACAATTCTACCCAAAACACTATAAAGATTCAATATATATAGTCCCCCATAAAAACACTCAAGACAATTTTAAAGATTTAACAAAATGCTGTCAAAGTTTATTTTATATGAAATTTTTTAAAAATCCAAAGTAGCAAAAGTAATCCTGAAAACAAAGGAAACAGGAGGCTTTTATCTTCCCATCTTTAAATTATAAAGCAATAGCATCAAAACAATGTGGTGCTGGACTAAAGGTAGACTTTCAAGCCAATGAAACAGAATTGAGAGTCCATCGACATACCCTAAGTGATCCAGTTGGCTAATCTTTGGCAAAGGAGCATAAAAACGAGCAAAAACGTGACTTCAACAAATGGTGTTGAGAAAAATTCGTCAATCACATGTAAAAATAAAAATAACTGAGATCCCTTTCTCAACACCATACAGAAAAGTCAACTGAAAGTGCAATAAAGACTTCAATATCAGACCTGAATGTGTAAGCTATAGCAAGGAAAACATATGCAAAATTCTTCATGACACCAAATCTGAATGTATCTTCAATGACTCAATGCCACTGGACAAGCAAATGAAAGCAAAAGATAAACAAATAGGACTGTGTCAAATTAACAAAGATTCTGCACTACATAAGAAAAAATGAACAGGATTAAAAAGTCAATCCAGACACTTGTATCACTTGTAACACTTGTCTTTCCACTGTATATCGATTTGCTCCTGAGCTAGTATTATAACCCAAGGGCCTTTGTTCACTCCAGGAACATGAAAAGCCTCAAACCACTCCTCCAGGTCATAGAAATGAGGTACATTCTAGTTACTGTTTTTGGCATATAAATATCACAGACAAGGAAGAAATACATGCCATCATCCTTCTAACAAAGGATTAATTTACAAGATACATAAAGCACTAGTAAATTTCAACAAGAAAAAAAGCCATAAAAAAGGGGGAGAAGAGATAATCGGGAACTTCCTCAAAGAACACATGCCTCATATAGCCAAGACAATATGAAAAAAAAAATGCAATGCATCACAGATGGTAAGGAAAATGCAAATCAATGTGACCTGAGACAACACCTAACACCAGTGAGATAGGCTTACATGTCAAACAATAAAGACCACTCACTGTCGGGGGTCACTGTCACTGTCTTCCGTTCATCATCGATTTGCTCGAGCGGGCCCCAGTAACATCTCCATATGTCCTGTCTCATGCTAGTAGAGCCCAAGGCATCTGCTTCTTCCAGGAACATAAAGAGCCTCAATCCATTCCAGAATGAGTCTATAATTGTTACTGGTATTTGGCATATATAGCAAATACAACACGGGTAGCTTGCCAGGCTCTGCCGTGCAGGTAGGATACTCTTGTGGGCATCTCTAAGTCCAGCATTTATTGATGAACTGTGTGCGCGAAGCGCTGAGCCGGGCGCTGATAGGCTGGTCTGCTGGGTGGAGGTCTGGCGAGAGAAGTCTGGATGTGGAAAATGGAGGCCCTCAAGGAGTGGGGGTCGTATGGCTTGTTGCGAGGCTCTGCTGGGGTGGTGGGCCAGGGCTAGAACCCACCATCCCTCCCGGGCGCCTCATGAGCGGCTGGTCACAGGGAGAGCCAGTAGCAGTTCTGCCCCATGTCTGCAAGTCTCTGGACCAGCATACCTGAGCCGGATTTAAGAAAGACTGCTGCAGGGTGGAACTCCGACGAGCCGGGCGCTGATAGGCTGGTCTGCTGGGTGGAGGTCATGGCGAGAGAGAATTCTGGATGTGGAAAATGGAGGCCCTCAAGGAGTGGGGGTCATCTGGCTTGTTGCGAGGCTCTGCTGGGGTGGTGGGCCAGGGCTAGAACCCACCATCCCTTCTGGGCGCCTCGTGAGCGGCTGGTCACAGGGAGAGCCAGTAGCAGCTCTGCCCCATGTCTGTGAGTCTCTGGACCGGCATACCTGAGCCGGATTTAAGAAAGACTGCTGCAGGGTGGAACTCGATGATCCGGGCGCTGATAGGCTGGTCTGTGACTCCCAATTTAGTGTCCTTGCTGCTGCTCTCTTGCTAGCCCCAGGCTCCTTACACGCAGCCAACCCAGGTCTGATCCCCGGCACCCCATATGGTCCCCCCAAGCATTGCCAGGAGTGATTGCTCATCACAGAATCAGGAGTAACCCCTGAGCATTGCAGGGTGTGACCCCAAAACCAACCCAACCATGTTGGGGGTACATGGGGAAAAGAAAGCCTATCCTCTGCTGGTGGGCATGTAAAATGGTTCGACCCTTTCAGAAAATCTATGAACACTTTGCCAAATAAAAAGTAAGAATTGAGCTTTCATATGACCCAGCTATTCCACCAGCTATTCCACTGAGAAACCCCCACACTATGAGGGAAATCATTTTCAACACCCAGACTCCACAGTTCTCAGAGCTCCACCCAATAGAAAAGCCGACCTCAAGCCCTGCCCTGCTGGTCAGAGGCCCACCCTACACTGAAGCGTATTTCAAGCCAAGGTATGCTTGCTCCAGAGACTCAGATACACGGGGCAGAGCTGCTACAGGCTCTCCCTGCGCTCAGCTGATGATGAGGCGCCCGGGAGGGAAGGCAGGTTCTAGCCCTGGCCCGCCATCCCAATAGAGCCTCACAAGAAGCCAGTGGAACCCCCACACCATGAGGGCAGTCATTTTCAACATCCAGACTCCACAGCTCGTCAGAGCTCCACCCAAGAGAAAAGCCCATTTCTCCCCTTTGAGCGGCTCATCAGTAAATGCACAAGATAAGAGCCTACTACTGAGAGTATACCACCCACACAGCAGAGCCTGGCAAGCTACCCGTGTCATATTTGATATGCCAACAATTATACACCTCATTCCCATGACCTGAAGGAATGGTTTAAGGCTCTTCGTGTTCCTGGAGCAAGCATATGCCCTTAGGGTTACACTGCATGGTGACAGGACGTATAGAGAGATAGTGCTGGCGGCCGCCAAGCAAATTGATGAACAATGGGAAGACAAGTGATATAAGTGATTCCACTGCTAGGTATGTACCTCTAAAGTCCATAAACTCTACTCTGCAAAGACATTTATGCTCCTATATTCATTGTAGCATTGTTTGCAAGAGGCAAAATCTGAAACAACCTCAAATGCCCAAGAGTGGATGACACAACAAACAAAGCACTGTGCATATACACACTGGAATACTCATGTGAGTTGCTGCTAGATGGGCTGACAGGAGAGGGAGAGAGAAAGGCACAGGATTATTTTTCTCCTATGTGTGATATAAAAATCCATAGTCAAGGAATAACATATGGCCAAAAGAAACAATCAGAGGCCAGAGTGATAGTAAAGGGGGTAGGGCATTTTCCTTGCATGCGGACAACCCGAATTTGAGCCCCAGCATTCCATATATAGTAATTCTTGAGTGCAGAGCCAGGAGTTACCCCTGAGCATCACGCGTGTGACCCAAAAAGCCAAAAAAAAATTTTAAAAAACCCACCATCTAAGAACTGGTGTACAGAACCAAGCTACCAAGACAGTGACAGAGATCAATAGGAAACAGGGTGGGGATGATGAGTGTTGTAGGGATGAGGATAGAGAGTTTGGTTGTTAAGAGAGAAGAAAAAGGAATCCTGAGACAACAGCAAAAATAATTTGCGCCATGGTGTGGTGCTGTATGTTATATTTATGAAATCCTAACTGATAGTATAATAAAACTAAATCACGTGCATTTAAAATTTAAATAAAAAGATAAAATCTCTGAGAATAAACCAGAAACAGAAACACTATAAAATGGAATGGTATCCATGTCAATAGTTAAAAAATAAATATCAAAATGGGCATTCTACACAATCCCTAATGAAATGCTAACAGCATTTTTAAGGAAACAGAACAACTTCAAAATCTGTAGTTTCACAACAAAAGTAAATTAAGCACCAGAGACATCATAGAGATACAGCTCCACTGTCAATAGAAACCAAAGAAAAAAACAAATAGTACTACATCAAGGAACAACACTTTTACACATCAAAAAAGGGGCAAAACCAAAAGACAATAGTTCACTTCAAGAAGTCAATACTCCAGATATAAAAGGAACTAACACATTCGACAAAAAAAAAAAAAAAAACAAGCAACTAAGCTGGGTTTTTTTTTTTTTTTGTTATTGTTTTGTAACAAAAAAAAAAGGTAGAGAGGTTGAAGAGAGAGTATATCAAGTAAGGCACTTGCCTTGCAAGCAGCGACCTGGGTTCAATCCCTGGCACCCCAAGTCCTGAAAGGAGTATCTCTGAGTATAGAACCAGGAATAGGCCCTAAGTACTGTCCAGTTTGGTGCCAAAACAAAAACAAACGCACAAGAAAAACCCACAAACAGTGGAATTTTTTATGATTCAACAAGATTGCTGTTAGAAACTCATCTGAAGTATATGAAAATTTGAATTCAAAGGGTATTTGCAAACCAGGGACTGAATCAGGTCAGGCGGTACAACACAAAATCCCTACCTGTTATACTATCACTACATACCATATATTCAACTTTTTATGCATAATATTTTTTAACCTTTAAGCAGAGCTAAAACATACTTAAAAACAGAAGGAATGAGTTATTTTATACTTGTAAAATATATTTTAAAATGTTATTTGTAAAATAGTAATCAATTATTTTTTATATATCTGCTTAGACAAAAACAAAACAGAGAAAAGTGATCGTAAAAAATGCTCCTGTATCCCTGTAGTTAGGAAAGTCACTTCCTTCTGTATTTACTAAGAACACCATTTTTAAAAAATAAATTTTATGTAAATTACTTAGTTTTTCCTTAATATGCTTTTTGGGGCTCTGAAATATCAATTCTGTTCTCTACCATATTATATAATATTTCTTTTCACCTTAAGCATAAAATTATTCAATTCTCCCTATTTTGAATTATGTTTATATGAGGGGAAAAAAGACAAAGGGACAATAGTAGAAGGTAATTAACATTCAGGTAGTGGGGTGGTAAGATAACTTTGCATGCATAAATAATATGGGAACCGACTACTGTAAACCATGGCATCTCAATAAAAATGGGCAGGGGGAGATTTCTACTCCTAAAATTTGCATTTGAAACTGGAAAAATGCACTTATGTTAGCATATACAGATGTAGAATTATGATGAGGCACACATGAAACTTAGAGGGGGGCGGAGCAATAGTACAAGGGGTAGGATGTTTGCCTTGCACACAGCTGACTGGGGTCAATCCCTGCCATTCATTCTAGTGCCCACATACTACCAGGAGTAATTCCTGGGTGCAGAGCCAGGAGTAACCCCTGAGCATCGCCGGGTGTGACCCCAAAAAAAGAAAAAAAAAGAAACTTCTTTAAAGCAAGATAGTAAAGTACTTACTTTGCATGTAGTCTACCTGGGTTTGATTTCTGGTACCATATATGGTCCCCAAGCCTGCCAGGAGTGATCCCAGAGCATACAGATAAGAGCAAGCCCTGAGCAAAGTTAGGTATGCCCCATCCAAAACAAAAAGTGTTAACAATGCTATGTTATTTCAATGAAAAGTTTCAAAACTCATTTTAAGTTTTAATTTTTAACGTATTATTTTTATACAGCCTTTAAACAATGCAAATGTTTTTATCAATTCTAGTTCTACTTGATTTTTATAAAATTTTCATGTCAAAACTTCGTTATTTAGCTTCACTTAAGAGTGTTTGGGTGGATACTCATCTGATAAGGAGTTATTTGCTCTCCCTGTGCCCAGCCGCTCATGAGGCGTTCGGGAGGCCTGGCAGGTTCTAGCAGCCTGCCACCCCAGCAGAGCCTCACAACAAGCCAGACGACACCCCCCCCACTCCATGGGGGCCACCATTTTCCACATCCGACTTCCCTCCGTCATACCTGGGCCGGGTTAAATCCGCCCAGGTATGCTGAACCACAGACTCTCAGACATGGGGGCAGAGCTGCTACTTGCTATCCCTGTGCCCAGCTGCTCATGGCGTCTGGGAGGCCTGGCAGGTTCTAGCCCTGGCCTGCCACCCCAGCTGAGCCTCACAACAAGCCAGACGACACCCCCACTCCATGGGGCCACCATTTTTCGCATCCGGACTTCCCTCTCGTCACAACTCCACCCAGCAGACCAGCCTATCACAGCCTGGCTTGTGCGACTGAGCGGTTCATCAATAAATGCTTTATTTAGAGGTGACTACAAGAGTATGCGACCCGCCCGCAAGCCTGGCAAGCTACTCGTGTTGTATTTGATATGCCAAATACCAGTAACATTTATATTAGGTCATTCCCATGACCTAATATAATGGTTTGAGGCTTTTATGTTCCTGGAGCAAGCAGATGCCTTTGGGTTCTACTAGCATAAGACAGGGCATATGGAGATATTACTGGTACCCACTCTAGCAAAATAGATGATTAACGGGAAGATAGTGATAGTGATAGTGAAGGGTTAGTATCCAGGATATATCAGGCACTGGTAGAACTTTACAAGATAAAAACAGCCAACCCCATCAAAAAATGGGGCAAAAGAAATGAACAAAATCTTTTGACAAGGAAGAAATTTGAATGGCCAAAAGGCATTATGAAAAAATGCTCATCATCATTAATCACCAGAGAGATGCAAATCGAAACAACAACGAGATATCATCTCACACCACAGAGACTGCAACATATTCAAAAGAGCAAGAGCGACAAGTGCTGGCATGGATGCAGGAAGAAAAGGACTCTCATCCACTTTTGATGGGTATGTCAACTAGTACATCCTTTTTGGAAAACAATATGAACATATTCCTTCAAAGACTAAAAATTGAGCTCCCATTTGACCCAGCAATACCAATTCTGGGAATATACCCTGTGAACCCAAAAACACACAGTGGAAACACCATCTACACGTCTATGTTCATAGCCGCACTATTCACAGTAGACAGAAACTGGAAACAACCAGAATGTCCAAGAACAGATGACTGATAAAGAAACTTTGGTACATCTACACAATGGAAAACTACGCAGTTGTTAGGAAAAACTCAGTTATGAAATTTGCCTATAAATGGATGGACATGGAGAGGATCATGCTGAGTGAAATTAGCCAGAGGGAAAAGGACAGATATAGAATGACTGCATTTATTTGTGGGATATGAAAAAAGATAGTATGATACCAATATCCAAGGCCAGACAAAACATGGATCTACTGCAAATGTGTAGGAGTCAGAGGTTAGGTAATAATACAGAGAAAGGAACAGTGTACTAAAAATTACTATAAATGATAATACCAGCATAGAACTGAGCATTGAACATAGGCAAAATACATGATAACCTCAAAATGTATGTATTGCAAGCCACAATGTGTAAAAGAAAGGGAAAGGAGAGTGAGCAAGAGAGCAAGACAGCGAGAAGTGAAAATTGACTGCCATAGTCTTGGGATTGGGCACAAGCTTTTGCTCCTTGGCCTGTCCTCCGCCAGGCTCCTGGAAGTTAGAAAACCTCACGCAACACAACCACAGTCAATCTCTGGTCCGAACTCCACAGCTGGACAGAGCCCAATCGCCATGGCGCGTGGGCACCTGCGTGATATCCAAACCGGATACCAAAATGGGGAGTCAGAGGCTAGGTAAGACAGAGAGGGAAACAGTGTGCTGATAATCGTAGAAAATGATGATACCATTTGAGAACCAAACACTGAATATAGGCAAAGAGATACACATGATAACCTCTCAATGTATTATAATACACAATGTGTAAGAAAGGGAAAGGGAGGGGGAAGAGAGAGAGAGAGAGAGGAACCTGCCATGAAGCAGAGAGAGAGAGAGAGAGAGAGAGAGAGAGAGAGAGAGAGAGAGAGAGAGAGAGAAGAACCTGCCATGGAGGTAGGCTGGGGGAAAAGGGAGGGAAGTGGGGACACTGGTGGTGGGAAATGGGCACTGGTGGAGGGATGGGTGCTGGAATGCTATATGACCGAAACTCAAACATTGTATACCACAAGATATACAATCTCGTGATTGTATATCTCACGGTGGTATAATAAAATATTCAAAAAGAAAAAAGAAAATTGCCTATCATAGAGGCAGGCTGGGGGAAGAGGGAATCAATAAACACTGGTGGTAGGAAATGGGCACTCGTGGAGGGATGGGTGCTGGGAACACTGTATGACTAAAACCCAATATAAACACTTTTTTTTTTTTTTTTGCTTTTTGGTCACACCGGCAATGCCCAGGGGTTTCTCCTGGCTCTGCACTCAGAAATTACTCCTGGTGGTGCTCGGGGAACATATGGGATTCCAGGGATCGAACCCGGGCCGGCACGAGCCAGCCTCGTGCAGGGCACACGCCCTATCCACTGGACTATCACTCCAGCCCCCACATTTTTTTTTGCTTTTTTGGGGGATCACACCCGACAATGCTCAGGGGTTTCTCCCTGGCTCTGCACTCAGGAATTACTCCTAGCGGTACTTGGGGACCATATGGGATGCCAGGGATTGAACCCGGGCCGGCATGGGTCAGCCACGTGCAAAGCAAACGCCCTAGTCGTTGGACTATCGCTCCAGCCCCTGTGAACACTTTTGTAACTGTATATCTCACAGTGGTATAATAAAAAATTTTTAAAAAGAAATAAAAAAGAAATAAATGTCTACAAAAAAATCAATGTCTTAAAAAAAAAAAGTTTGGGTGGAACCTGAGAAAGCAGCAGTTCAGAGTTTAGTGAAATATCTTACAGACAACTGAACCCAGTTCAATTTCTGACACCACTTAGTCAGTCCCCTGTAAGCACTGCCAGCTGCAGTCATGTGGAAGGCCCCAAGTACCCCTGGAGGTCATCCTAAGGCCTAGCAATAGGATCAGAGTGGCATGAGTGATCTCCAGCACCACAGGGCCAGGGCAGCACCACATCCTCAGGCCCTTACAATGAACTACCAGCATAGTTGCCCTACAACTGCTGAAAGTGACCCTGAAGTGCTCTCAGCATTGCATGGGAAGCAGGCTGCTCCCCCAAAAAAAACCCACTTTTAATATTCTAATACATAATGTGTCGGGTGTACCTGTGTACCTGTGTGGAAATGTTACTGGCACCCTCGAGCAAATCGATGAGTAACGGGATTCAAGTGATCAAGTGATACATAATAACGAATTTAAAATTTTCATATCTTTCTGCTCCAGCACAGACTCAACATTAGTATTACTGTCACATAGCTGCACAAATCAGAAGTAGAATCCAAGTACTCCACATCTTGTTCCCTTTTTACCAAATCATGTTGCCTCACGGTATGTCCTATAAAAACTAATAAATTCATTAAAAATATGATTATACATCACTACACTTGTCAGACTGACTATAATCAAAAAACAAGAAATGTCAGTGAGGATGTGCAATGTGAATTGGTAGAAACGTAAACTGGTGTAACCACTATGGAAAACAATATAGCATTCACTTCAAGAAATGTTAAAATTAATCTACCATATAAGCCAGCAATTCCACTTCTGACCCTTTATAAAAAAAAATACTCCAACAGATAATCTGCATTCCCATGTTTTGCATTACAAGCACCAACACCAGTGAAAGCAACCTAAGTGTACATAGAATGAAAAATAATCAGTCGTAAATAAGAAGAAAATCTTGTCATCTGTTGCAACGTGGGCATATGGTTCAGGTAGTTTATTAAGTAAGACAAATACAAGTGCTCTCATTTATTCTTATAAAAATAAGTCATAAGACAGGTGGAGATTGGCACAAGGTTAAGTTTCCAGTTTTAAAACTTTCAGAGGAGTAAAATCTACAATAAATTAGCTAAGGAAATAGACCTTAAAAGTTTTTAATCACTAAAAAACTGTGGAACTGTGATGATGAATATTATCTATTATGGTGATCACATCACAATATACATAAAATATTAAACCATATTAAAGTTAGTGTTATTAATCCCAATTACAGATTAATTTTTTAAAGGATTATTTTGAATTTTATACTTCCTCACTCACTATAAGAACCAGAGCAATAGTACAGAGGGGTAGTGCATTTGCCTTGCATGTAGCCGACCGGGTTCAATCTCATATGGTCATCCCATATGGTCCCCCGAGCACCGCCACAAGTAATTCCTGACTGGAGAGCCAGGAATAATCCCTGAGTATCACCAGGTCTGACCCAAAAAGACATTAAAAAACTACATTTAATAATGCCTAGCACCCAAATGTAGTTTCTCACTTAGAAAAATACTTTACTTATCATCACCCCTACAAGTACAAGAGAGGATTACGGTGGGGAAAAAAAGATGAGGATGCAAATACATGATCCGTAAAATACACAGCTATATGTACACTGTGTGCCAAATCAAAACAAGACCAAAGACTTCAGAGAATTTATAATCCGGAAAGGAAGATACATTATAAAAAATATATAATGCTACAAATATTCTATGCTGATTATTTGTCAATCAATGACAGCAAGAGTTGAACCAGAATCTCACAGACACAAAGCAGATATACTACCACTAAGACAAAGTCCAAGCCTTAAAACAGGAACCACAGAAGCAGTACAGAGCTAAAGTTTTGCATGCATAGAACAGGGGTTTGATGCTGGGCACCACCATGCAAAAAAAAAAAAGGGGAGGGAGGTTAAATAACACAGGCAGAATTTTATTATGTAGAGGACATTTCTCCATTCAGAAAATTGCCATTTCATACTATTCACATATTCAGAATAGGGGTGACACAGGTGAACAAAACAGGTGTGGTTTCTAATCTTGAATAAAAAAAAATAAGTAGGAGGGAATTGGGGACATGGGTGGTGGGAAATGGGCACTGTTGGAGGGCAGGGTGCTGGAACACTATGTGACCGAAACCTCTAAACCACGAACAACATTGTAATTGTATATCTCACGGTGGTATAATAAAATATTTAATAAAAAAGTAGCCAATTAACAATTATTCTGGAAAAAATTACTAAGTAAAAAGACCATTCTATTGTGTGACTGTACGTGGTGGGATGTGGAAAAATGTTATATGAGATACGAATGGCATCACCATTCATGTCCAAGATCTAGAGGAGAAGTCAACCTTCCATAGAGAGAGAGAGAAAGTAAGAGAGAGAGTGTGTGTGTGTGCATGCATGTACGCAGGGTTATGGAGAGTTTTAAATCTCAGGGAAATACTATGTGTGGAAGTCTTGAAGACAGAAATGCACTGATATTTTTAATGACTCAAAAGGCCAACGGAATGGGAATTTGGTAAACAATCAGAAGTATGGCATAGATAGGGTTGGAGGAATAGGCAAGAACATGGAACCCACAGAGCAAAGTGCCCTGCGATCCAGGAAATATTGGAGGAAAACCAAATGTACTAATTTAATTCTAGTGCAAGGTAAATTAAAAAAAATGTAAAAAAAATTTAAAAAATTGTGACCACTCTCATAAACAAAGTCTTAATTCTTAATACCTAGAAGTTGTCACATTGCTAATAAATCTTAAATGCAAACAATTCAACAGAAGTCAAAGCAGTATCCTACTACTCAACAGAAAGTAATGAAAATGGAGGCCAAGAAAGACCAGATTAAAAATGAGTAAAGGACTAACGTTTACCTCTGACATAAACCAAAGAAAAGGACATCAATTAAAAAGATGATTCTGTGGGCATAAGAGACAGTATGGGGATGAAAGTGCTTGTTTTGCACACAGCCAACCCTGTTTGGATCCCCAACACCACATATGGTGCTGGAGCCCAACGAAAAGTAAGCCCTGACCACCCCCAGTTGTGGCCCAAAAACAAGAACAATTTATCTACACATGTTCTTTATCCCTTCTTGTAAATTATACAGTAAGTTGAGCCTTATCAAGCCTAACATTATCAGCAGATCTTACTCTTTCCATTAAATAACCTTGCCATTGCATATATAAGTTAAACAAGAGGAAAATATATAGCAATTTCATGTACACAATAATATAAAAGATGCTTTTAGCTATCCAGAATATATGCAAAATACTTTAAAACAGGAATTGCTTTATATAAAATAATTACCTTTGTTCCTGAGTAGTGTCTGTCCAGTTAGAAAAAAGAAAGCTAGTTACCTTGTTCAATCAGAACAGACCTACATTATCTGATTTACATTAAGATTTCCTTTAAAGAAAGAATTCCACTATTTTTGAAAATCTCCAAGTATTATAAAGGAGAAACTTTGGTTACAAAATCTTACATTGGAAATCTATAACTTACAGCAGTAGTCTCTTATCATGCATTTGTCCTCAATTAATACACATGCTAATTTCTTTTCAGCCTTTCTCCTAAAAGCTAACTACGTAATACTATTAAAGGCAATTTCAAGATTTTTTACCTCCATACTTGATGGCATTATAACATTAGAAACAAATAGTTCAATAGTCTAATACTATCAACTGTATCTCAAACTAAAAAATATTAATAGTAAAAACCTTTATATAATCAGATATGCTCTGCTGTTTATTTAGGTCAGCTAACAACTGCTAGAGTAAATAAAGTTATTCCTCAACTCATTTTAATAAAGTTTCCTATGAAGAAAAACTTCCTGTGTTTAGTAATTACTCAAATATCAGTACTTTTAACAACTCTGTAGGTTACAAGTAACATGAACATGCAAACTTGAATATTTAAATATATACACATACCTTTATCCTTCTTAAAATCCAAAGCATCTTCTTTATCAGTCACTATTTCCTTCATATTGATAATACTCTGGTGGGTAAGCTGCCGTAGAATTTTAATTTCTCGAATTGCTGTAATTGGGAAGCCTTCTTTTCATTATCTAGACGTACTTTTTTAAGGCTACCATTTCTCCTATTAGAAGGGTAAATAAAGCAAGGTTACCAGCTGACAAAAACAAATGGCATTTTCCTTAAGTTATAATTCCTGTTTTTACAGCAAAAAAGCATTAGTAAACACTTTAAAATGAAGTTAAATACAATTTAACATAACAGTGAAAGCATAAAATAGCATGGAATAAAACAAGCATTAGACACATGAATTTATAAGCTATTATTTCTTTTCAAAGCTTCAGCCAAAAAAAGTACATTTTAGTTTCCAAACAACTAAGATTATGTTTAAAATTCAAGAAATGAAATATCTGGCTAAATAAATTATGGGGTATTTATCCTAAGGAATACTTAACAACTGTTAAAAAGATCCATATATACTGTTTTATTTTCCAATATGCATTAAATGAAAAAAAGCAGAATAAAGAATCTCATGTTTTAAAAGTAGAGAAGGAAAAAAATATACCTAGCATGCTTATATGTCAAAATCTCTTAAACAGGTAGGAAATTCTATGCATTATACAGGTGACATATAACAATATGACAATGTCAAAATGTTTTGACATATTAATCACCTAAAGCTGTTCAACTATAGAGTTCAGCTGTCCCATTTACTGACACAATATTCATGTCAGTAAAACTTCAATAAAACATACAAGAAACACATAATCCCATTTTAAGATAAAGCTCAGTACAATTAAGGTTTGCTCATTTCACTTTGGGAAAGGAAAAAACACTTGCAACTTTTCCAAAAGAAGTTTAGAGCCAGAGAGATAGTACAGTGGGTAATGGTCTTGCCTTACATGCAGCTGACCTCCCCAGCACTCCTTGCGGTCCCATGAGCCAGCCAGGGACTGTATGCAGAGCCATGAGTAAGCCCTAAGCACAGCTAAGTGAGGTCAAGTCCCCTCTCTCCAAAAAAAGTATGTCCAATCTTCTAATCATTAAAACTTAAATACCGTGCTGTCTAAACTTTGTCAAAGAACCAACCTAATCTTTTTGAGAAAAGAATTCTACTACATGGTAGAATGTTCTTCAAGGTGTGTTCTTCAAGCCCTTGTTCTCTCAAACATATCATTGTGTTTTGTTTGCCTAACTCCACTCTGACGAAGCCTATGTTCTCTCTTGAACACATCCCTTTCTCTCCTCTCACATCTTTCTAACTGAATTTCAATAAAAAACTATCTTGCTTCACAAAAAAAAAAAACTACCATAAATGAATGTATTTTACACCAGAATTTATGGTACTTATTTCTATAAATAATGCAGTATACACATTGTTAATTATTGTGATTACTTTCTGAACTTTCTAAACACACAGTTGCCTCCACTATACTAATGGCTTTAGATAGCTGTGCCATTTAATTTCGGGCTTGCTTTTTTTTTTTTTTTTTTGCTTTTTTGGGTCATACCCGGCAATGCTCAGGGGTTTCTCCTGGCTCTGCACTCAGGAATTACTCCTGGCGGTGCTCGGGGGACCATATAGGATGCTGGGGATCGAGCCGGGCCGGCATGGGCGGCCACGCGCAAGGCAAACGCCCTACCCACTGGGCTATCGCTCCAGCCCCAGAATTTTAAGTAGATTAAACACTAGTCTTAATGCATCAAATAAACAGGTTATGTTTTCCTCTTGTCGAAAGGTCTTTTCTGAAACTGATAAATCTCACTTCCTGTTTACTAGACAAGTTATCTGAGGCCAAACTATAATAGTTACAATAACATTTAATACCAAAAAATTTCCTAGTAGTATCACATAAATCCAAGATACTCATCCACTAAGTACTAACAATGTAAGACTTCACTGATCATAGAAGAAACCTAAATGCTAACCATGCTGAACATAACAATACTAAAGGTAAACTTTAAAATATACTGAAATGTTTATTTAAATGTTAGATATATTTAAGTGTTTATTTAGATACATATACCCACTTAAATTTACTCTTATATGTACTCATATCTACACAAATAGATGATTTTAACTCACTTTTAAAATTTCTAACTTTGTATACTACTTAAACACAAATTATATGTTGTACATTTCATTGGCTCAAAGTTTCAAAGCATTTGGAATTCTTACCAGTGTCTTTATCCCGGCCTTGTAAACTTGTCCATAGGTACCTTCGCCAATAATTCCGATGATATCAAATTTATCCACGCAGCGCTTTTCCCCAGTCAATATCTTTTCTTTGATTTCACCATAGCGAGGCCCACATATTCTATCAAATACAGTTCTGAAGTTTTTATATACAATCAAGTAAACCTAATAAAATGCTTAAAATTCCATATCCACCCCGTCATTCAATATTACACCTCTTACTCCTCAACCCTTGCATGTCTGTGATCCATTATCTAAAACAAAACATTTGTGATTTGCTTATTAGAAAAGTTAAGAAAGATAACATCTCTCCGTACTGATTCTTCTGTAGACTAACTGTAAAAGAAAGGAGTAAATTTTGCATTTAAAAAAATCAGAAAAGTGATTTTTTTCTTTTTTAAACAGTAGGGAAAACTAGACTACTACAAAGAGTCATAGTTCTCCAACTGCCTGCAAAAGGTTTCTCTATATTCATTGACAATATATGTATCTGCTTTCAAAGGAAAAAAGGTTGATAAAGAACATTACCTGAATTCTAATTATAAACCTTGCGGACAAGTCAAATATCTTAAAAACGCAAATACCAGAAAGATTTTTGGTGTAAGAGAATACAAAAATATTACTTCAATCGCCTCCAGAATTCAGTAAACTTTAAAAAGAGTAAATATATATAAATAACTTCTATTTGACATTCCTCAAAACACTTAATTTTATAGTATTTTGATAATCTGATAGAAATTTAATGAAAAGAGTAAAACTATTATATTCAAGAAGAGATTTATTTTAAATGTTTTCTACTTTCTATTCTATATAATCACTTCAAGCTCTCACACTAGGCACTACCTGAATTACAATTCTAAAGTCAATCTAACTCAGGGTGGTACTCAAATTTTCCGTGGTTAAGTATAACTAATTTAAACCAAGTTAAAAAAAAAAGAATAAACATTCTTTCCTTAGATGAAGAACAGGTTTCAACAGCAAGTTATCTGTAGACACTTACTTGAAACTAATTTAGGATACAAATTTCAAACCTTCCACTCCACCTCTTGCAAAATGAAGAATGCATTTAAGATCTGGAGGCAAACAGAACTGAACGTGAAGTGAACTTAGCTTACCTCTTCCTAATTTTGTTTAGGCTCAATGAATGATGATTTACACCTTGTCTAAATTTAGTGTTTCAGTATCGTCTAAATGTCAATGATAGAAATTATCTTACACATATTCAAAACCCAATGAAATTAATACATTACAAACAGAGAAAATTTTATTTGGTTTTATTAGTTATTTTGAATAGGTATATAGGCAGTTAAGAAAATCTTTTAAAACTAATTTATTCATATATCTGAAAGAATACACTTTTATCATTTTAAATCTTAATTTTATGGGGTTTTTATTTTTTGAAGACTGAGCATCACTCCATTCAATGTAAGAGCAGGTATAAAGCAAGCACATACTTAGGCCTCCCTTTTACTATGTGACTGTGCTGCTGTTCTCTTTTCCTCAGGACTCTTGGAAAGGTCATCTCCTCCTGGGAGCTCAGGCGGCAGTGGTAAATCAGCAAGCAGACATCGGAGTTTCTTTTCTACTTCCTTTTTAACAGCTTTCACTGAAATATTTCCGCAAACTAAAAAAAAAGGAGTCAAAATGAAATACAAGAATGTGTCTTATTGAGAAAAATGCAGTCATGCCCTACAACTGAAAAATTTGCAATGGCAGTGAATGGTCTGTACTATTTCAAGTGGCAAAGCACAAAATTTGCATTACAGAATTAAATGAAAGACTAAGCAGATCTGAAAAGGCACAGACTTTGGTTAGGTTCTTTAACTGTAGTAAACGTAATTTAAAATGTTAATGAGAAAACATCTTAACATGAAAAGTGGAAAGGTGGATGATAAAAGGGTTTTTTCTGTGGTATAACTAATTTTGCAAAGTCACGTTTACATAATCTGAATTTCAACCTAAACAAATTTTTTTTGGTTTGGGGGCCATAGCCAGTATCCTGGGTTACTCTAGCTCTGCACCTCAGGAATCATTCCTGGCAGTGCTCAGGTTTCATATGGGATGCCAGGAATAGAACCGCTGTTGGCTGCATGCAAGGCAAGTGTCATACCCATTCTATTATTTTTCCAATCTTAATTTTTATTCATTTTTTGTTTTAAGTTTGTGGGAATCACACCTAGCAATGCTCAGAGGTTACTCTTGGCTCTGCACTTGGACAGTACTCCTGGCAGTGTTCGGGGGACCATATGGAATGCCAGGGATTGAACCCAGGTTGGCTTCATGGAAGGCAAATGCTCTCCCCACTGCACCATTGCTCTGACCCTGGCCACCTAACTAATAGTTTTAATGTAAGAATGAAATAATGCACTTTGAGGGCTGTAGTGATAGTACAGTGGAAAAGGCCTTACACCCAGCTGCGCTAAATTCAACCCCTGGCAACTCAAATGGTTCCCCAGCACCACCAGGAATGTTCCCTACGCACAGAGCCAGGAGTATGACCCAAATCAGAAAAAGAGAGAATAATGCACTTATCCTTCAAAGCCTACTCTATCATTATTATATATAAAGTGTTTAATAACATTACTTTAAAATTACGTTTTAAGAAAAATGAAGCTTATAAATAAGTATTAAAACTTCTCAGGAAAACACAACCTTATAATGTTGGCGGAAAGCAGGTCACAGGATATGCTACGGTCTGATGGATACTGCCTGTTAACAGATACACAGGGTTTTCTGGCAGACTGTCTCCCAAGAGAGTTAGTATGTAGAATTCCCTTGTGAGACTTTTCACGACTGTAGATATTCAGACACTGCTGTCCTAGGTGATTTCCCTGCGCCACATCTCCTTGTTGGCCGTAGCTAGCCTAAGATGGAGTCTAGTGGATGCTGCTTGAAGTGCAAACAGAAAACAGGTTTTTCTTGTGTTTCTGTTACTTCAATCTCTCTCAAGACCTTGCCATCTTGGGCTAGTCAGGAAGGCTGAATTAGCATACTGTAACACATTCTTTGCTTATCTCACCTCAGGTGGATAGCACCCCCTGCAGGTTTCTGGTTCCTGTTTGTCTCCTTCCTATCATCCTTATATCCGTTGCTTAAAATGTAGAATGTCCCTGTAGCAGAAACTATGCAAACTTAACTCTAAATTGTATTGTCCTTTGATACTGTGGGTATATAAGACAGTTGGGGTCCTTGTAAAGCTGTCAGTCAGCTGCCAAGATGAGCTGCTGTCCCTCCAGCTGGTGATTATTGAAAATTAATGGAAATACGTCTTGCTCCTAACGTCTCATCTCTGTGCACCCATCTACAGAGATCTCTCATTAACATTATACTTTTTTATTGACTTAAGAATTCAGAGGATGGGGCTGGAGAGACAGTAGAGGGGCTAAGGTGCTTATACTGCATAGGATCCCTTGTCCCTGTCATGAGCAGAGCCAGGAATAAGCCCTGAGCTGTTAGGTGTGGCCCAAAAACCAAAACCAAATACAATTCAGAGACGGCCCAATTTGTTCCCCCAACACCACATATGGTTCTCCCCAACACTGCCAGAAACAATTTCCTAAGCATGGCTGGCAATAGCCCTTGAACACAAAATAAATGAGAAAAATTAGTCCCCCAACATGCCTGCTCACAGAATATTAAAGGATGGAAAGTCAATTAAAGAACCAACTCTAGCTTAGTATGATATGTGATAGCCTCTATTCATTCTCAAGGCATTGTCAATTTAATGCCTTGCCATC
This sequence comes from Cryptotis parvus, assembly GCA_021461705.1. Lineage (NCBI taxonomy): Eukaryota > Metazoa > Chordata > Mammalia > Eulipotyphla > Soricidae > Cryptotis > Cryptotis parvus. Next base: position 42,651 of record JAJIBD010008927.1, read on the forward strand.
ACTGCTTAATTTCTTAAACGGAAATATAACTAAAGACATTTTCAGTATATGATTAAACATTTGTATATATTGTAAAATGAGTCTTAATTAACATCCATCAGCATACATACTCAATATCTTTGCAGTTCTTCTATAAATGAACAAATGTTCTTTAAAACTAATGTATTTTGGGTCAGGGATCTAGCACAGTAAGAGAAAAGTTGTCTTGCATGTACGAGATCCTGGGTTTAATTCCCAGCACCAAAAACAGAAAAACAAAAATCATATTTTAAGAATAACATAAAATATGTAAAATTTGAAATTAAAGTGAACAGGGAGAGACTGAGTATTCATCAGATCAAGGGAATACTGAGATATGGGTTCAATCTTAATGGCCAGAAGCAAAACCCTGGTTATAGAGTCAGGAATGAACCCAAGCATCACCAGCTGTGCCCACCTCCAATCAAAAACAAAATGAAATAAAGTCAACAAACTATAATATACAGGAAAAAATTTTAGGTTCACTAGATTTGACTGGTAGAAAGGCAAAAGATAAAAGCTATTTTAAGAAATAAAGGAAGGGCTATAAAAATAGTACAGGATTAGTTAAGGGCAGTTGCATTAAATGCTGCCAAACTCATTTCAATGCCAGGAACCACATATGGTCCCCCAAGCATCATCAGAGTGATCTCTAAGCACAGAATTGTGAGTAAGTAGACCCCAACCACTGCCTGGTATGGTCCAGGCCATTCCCCAAAAAAGAAAACCACATTATAGTTTTGTTTGTCTAGTTTAATGACCTTCGTCAGAGTCCCACTCTACAGAAAAGCTGTAGACCTCATTCCCATGACCTGAAGGAATGGTTTGAGGCTCTTCATGTTCCTGGAGGGAGCAGATGCCCTTGGGCTACACTAGCATACAACAGGACGTATGCAGATGTTACTGGTGCCTGCTCAAGCAAATCAATGAACAACGGGAAAAGAAGTGATACAAGTTTAATGACCGCAACTAATTTCATCTTTTTTTCTGGGAAATTTTTTTTAATTTAAAGACCTGTGATTCACAAAGCTATTGATAAAGTTGAGTTTTAGTCATATAATATTCTAGAACCAACTCTACCACCAGTGTCAATTTCTCTCTACCAGTGTTCCCATGGTCACTCACGCCCCTACCACCCTCCACTCCCCACTACCTTGACAGAAACAATATAAAACTTGGTGATTGTGCTTTGGAACTCATGTTTTTCAATGTTACTGAGTCTGTGATTTATATATTTGTGTGTGTGTGTGTGTGTGTGTGTGTATGTATATCTAATTACCAGAAGGCCCTGACCACTATTCCCCATTACTTCCCTTTCTCCTCTTCTTTCCTGCCTTGACCTCTTTCCTTCTGTCTTCTCTACCTGTTCTAGTCATCCTCCTTTTTAACATGGCATTTTCCCATCCAATTATTCAGTATCTCACAGATAAGTGAGGTCATCCTGTGTTTGAACACCACTAATTTCATCCATTTTAGGTTAATATATCTAAATTGACTTTTTGAAACTTTCTAAAGATTCTACCTTACTAGAATAACAAAAATTTAAGCTCAGAAATACTAATTTGTGCTTTTTATTAATGCATAAGAGATCTGATCATTAAATCATGTAATAAATTATTTTAAACTTCCCAGATTTATGAAATGTTATGCTGAAAGATAATGACATAATAACAATAAAATTTGGACTATATTTTCCAATCTGAGTACATTAAGAGACTTTATACGACTACAAATGCTGTGGTCCAAAATCATGATTTCTCAATGTAAATCATTTCAATTAACACTTATATTTATGTTAAACATTAATACTATCACAAAACAAATGGATCTCTTCTTTTCTTTTTAATTTATTTTTGGGGGAGATTTTGGGGGTCCACACACCCTGCTGTGCCCAGGGCTTATGTCTGACTGTGTTCAGGGATCACATCTGGGGACCATATGTGTGCTGGGAACTAAAACAGGGAAGTGCCTTACCTGCTATACTATCCAGCCCCAACAAAGACTATCTGTTGGATGACAGCACTAGCTAGCTTTGGATCTTTTGCTGCTTAAACTACAGTTTAAGCTGTTTACATGTCTTTAAGCCAGGGCTCATACTAAAGAGATCTCTTTTGTGTAAACATTGATAGACAATATGGCAGTTACAGGAATCATTTTGACTGAATTAATAACTCTTGAAATATTATTATAATTTCTACTATGATTTCAATGCCATCTAATTTGGACATAATTCCTCTTTTAAAACCTATGAGTCCCAGGGTAGGACAATTAGAATTTACCAGGAGGAGACCACCCTGGCTACATTGAGACTACCAATGTTTATCAACTCTGCTAAGAAGGAGGAATCATGCTAGTTTGCCCTCAGGCAAGCGAGCATGACCCTTTCAGTAAACAGAGGGCAGAACACTCAAAATTACTCTGGTGCAAAGTAGAAAAAAAGAAGGACCTTCTGGGTACCATCTAGTTGCATGAAGTCCATGGTCTAAATTGTGATGTGATTCTTCCCATGAATATACATCCATTAGCTTTTATTTCTTTATACCAGCCCTTTCTCTCTCCAGTGTTCTGACATAAGAGATAGGAGGAAGGGACTAGGCCCTGGTATTATCATTTGTTTAGACCTGAACATGGCACCACCTAATATCTGTACCTAAAAGCTGGCTGTTTATGTAACCCACCTGGAAGAAAGGATTTTGGCAGGCTTTAGGGAAGAACAATCCATTTTGGTGGGGACCTGGGTCCTACTGCATGAATGGAGGTCTGGGAAATCCCGTTATCTTGGATTGTAGCAGCAGACCTTATTTAATTATTGGTGATAAGAAAAAACCTTTTGGAACTGTGCTCAACTCTGGTTTATCCGTCTGTCACTGGTCCTTGAGGTAAAAAAGGGAACTCATTCCCTGATATTGTTGGAGAACCCAGAGGCTCCCCAATAATTATCAATATATTTTCCTCATTACACAAAATTACTCGCTAGATTCTTTAATCAGGAAAATATGCTCAAAAGGAAATTCGCTTGCAGCTTTCTCCTTAAAGTAATGGCATCACTAGGGCCTCTTACTCCCTCCATTCAAGGAATCGTCACACCTTTCTATGTGCTAAGTATTACATATGACATTAATGATTTGACAAGAAAGGTAACAAATATGTGTTTCAGATAACAGGCAAACAGCAGGATAAAGTACTGAGCAAATTCTGGATGCAGTGAGATTGCTAAAGAGCAGCTGTCTGAGTTGAAAGACAGTAAAAGCTGCTTGCCAAAAACCTTATCTGTAAATTTAAGAAATTATTTAGAAAACTATTACCTCTAACTCATAATCAGGCTTTACTAAATTATCATTTACCTACGAGTGAAATCAACATTAATTAATCGTCTGGATTTTACTTGAATACAAAACTTAAATAAGGTTGTCTGTATTCAAAGACAGCCTTGCTCTCCCTGTGCCCAGCTGATCAGGAGACGTCCGGGAGGGATGGCAGGTTCTAGCCCTGGCCCACCACCCCAGCAGAGCCTCGCAAGAAGACAGAGGAACCCCCACACCATGAGGGCCGCCATTTTCCACATCTGTACTCCCCCCCCCTCAGAGCTCCACCCAGCACCTCCCTCCCCCGCCCGCTCGGCCGCAAGCAGCCACAAGGTTCATCAATAAATGCTCGAGTTTTGGGGTGACTACAAAATTATCCCACCCACACAGCAGAGCCTGGCAAGCTACCTGTGTCGTATTTGACATGCCAAATACCAGTAACAATTATAGACCTTATTCCTATGACTTTATGGAATGGTTTAAGGCTCTTTATGTTCCTGGAGCAGGCTGATGCCCTCGAGCTATCTCACACGAGACAGGACATACTGAGATTTTACTGGTGCCCCATGATGTACAGGAAGTGATCAAGTGAAGTGATCAAGTATTCAAATATACCATAATACAATGAACTATTGAATTTAGCAGTGTCTCACTTAAGGAAGCTAGATATTGCATCCAAGAAAATAATTGCACAAAAATATATATGCTTACTGAACATTTACGATAACCTAAAAAGAGAAATATGCTTTTTCTTTTTCTTTTTTTGCTTTTGGGTCACAGCCAGCAATGCTCAGGGGTTACTCCAGGCTCTTTGCTCAGGAATTACTCCTGGTGGTGCTCGGGAACGATATGGGATGCCGGGAATCGAACCCAGGTCGGCCACGTGCAAGGTAAATGCCCTACCCGCTGTGCTGTCGCCCAGCCCCAGAAATGTGCTTCTAAAGAGTCCATAAACTACAGAAACAAAGC
>JAJIBD010008928.1:0-74563 GCA_021461705.1 Cryptotis parvus
ACAGATTATAGCTAACCCTTGCTCCAAGGGTTTTGTACCAGCTGACTGGTCATTAGTGGATTCAACAGACATCTATGGTTGGTTAAATCCATGACTAGATTTTAACTGGAATTAAATCTGGAACCCACATATATATAGGAAAACAAAAGAAAACTTTACCCCTAAGTGATTCAAATCCATGTTCAAGGGATAAATTACAGCTCAAAACACTAGTAGGAGCCGGAGTGATAGTACAACAGGTAGAGCGCCTGCTTGGATGCAGCCGACCCAGGTTCAATTCCCAGTGTTCCATATGGCCCCCAGAGCCCACCAGGAGTGACCCTGAGCATAGAACTAGGAGTCCTGGGCGGACGATAGCCCAGCGGGTAGGGAGTTTTCCCTTACACGCGGCCGGTCTATGCCAGCCTGGGTTCGATCCCCGGCATCCCATATGGTCTCCCGAGCACCGCCAGGAGTAATTCCTGAGCAAAGAGCCAGGAGTAACCCTGAGTATCGCCGGGTGTGACCCAAAAAGGAAAAAAAAAAAAGAACTAGGAGTCCTGAAAACAGCTGGGTATGATCGAGAAACAAAAAACAAAACCTAGTGAGGAACCTATTCTTTGAGGGGTGATCCTGATAGTCTCCCCCATCCCCCCCACACATTATAGGTCTTATCCTGTAGCATTTAGAATATAAAACATGTAGACTGGATGGAGTGACTTTCTATATCCTTGGTGCTCCTCTGAAGCTCTTTTCTGCCCCTTGGGACTTCCGTGGGCCCCAGCTAACACGTTCTCTTTTCATTTACTTTCATCTATTCGTTGAACAAATACTTAACAAGCATCTCCCTAGGCCCAAGAAACCATCATGGAAGCCAAAAGGCAACTGGCTAAACAAAACACACAAGGCTTCCGCTCTAGCGTGGCAGAGAGCAGGCAACGAAAGAAAGACAATGAAGAGTGATGAGTGACATGGCAGATTAGATTCGTGGGATGGGCACTGTGGAAATGATTGATTAAAGGAAGAGACAGGAAGAACGAGTGACCTGGGAGTGGTTGACATTACCAATAAGAGCGTCAGGAAGGACTCGCTGAGCAGATGGGGATGGGGTTAGTAAGGAGAGAGTTCAGCTTGTCTGAGGAATGCAGGCCAGGGAGCAGGGAGCAGCTCAGGCAAAGGGCCTGTGGAGGAGCCTGTCTGGCTGTTTTAAGGAACCCCCAGAGGCAGGGGTAGCAAGGATGGATGGAATGTGGGAAGAGTGAAGATGAGTTCTGAGAGGCTGAGAGTCCATTCAGAAGGGGCGCTGGTGCCCTGAGTGAGGCAGGAAACACTGAGGGGTTTTGAGCCACCCCATGGTCTGGCTTAGGCAGTTTGCTGAGTGTCTGGGCAGAGCAGGTTACAGACTGTTGGAGCTTTCCAGGCAGGTAGCAATGGCAGCTGTGGTGCGGTGATTGCAGCTAACTGGCGAGGTTCCACCCACCTTCCTCTCCATGTCAGTTCCAGTGTTTCTGCTTTTCTCTCTCCCGACCCCCACGTTCCCTCACCCCCAAACCTGGACAATTTCTGTGAGGTGCAACAGGTACATGCGAAACAGGTTCTTGCTCTGCTTGGTTCTGGGGGAGAAGGGAGAGGACCCGCAGAGCTCTTTGGTCTGACTCGGGTCCTCCCTCAAGGGGCTTCCCTTGCTCCCCTTTCAGAGCCCTTCGTTCCCAGCTCCTCAGCCTGGATGCCCGTCCTGCTGGCCGCCCCTGCCCGCTCTGCTGCTGCTTGGCACGGCAGCCTCTGCCTCATCAAGAAACTCCACAAGAAGAAAGAGATCCTGCCCGTGGGAAAAGAGGTGGGGAGTGAAGAGACAGAAAAACACACGTAAGGAATTAAGGGGGCGTGGGGAGGCGACGGTGTGGGGAAAAAGGACATCAAGGCAGAGGAGTAGGGTGATAGTTCGCTCTCACACCGAGGCACACCGCTGGGACAGCTGGGAAGCTGCCGCCAGGACCGTGGCCCTCTCCTGGCGTAGTGACTTGCCCTGGGAGCTTGCTCTCCTCCTGCAGAGCGCTGTATTGTGGAGCACAGCAAGCCTAAAAAAAGGACTGAGTGTCTCAGCCACTGGCCACTTGTCACTTCAGATATTGTGACAATTCCCAGATGCAGGGTGTGGGTGGTGGTTCATAGGAGAAAGGCCAGTCCCTTTCTTCTAACAAAAAAAGTTCTCTACTATTGAGGACATTCATCCATTTCTGGGTTTTGGTTTTTTATCTTTTTTTGCAGAGCAACTTCAAGAAGAACTGCGTAAGTTGAGCATTTCCTGAACAATTCCACGCACAATTTGTGCCCTGCTCCACTGGCTGTTACCTGACGACCCCCCCAACCTCTCTGTCCCGTTGCAGGCTGGAGAAGAACCCTCTTAAATGCTGGTGAGTGACACCCACATACCCTCAGCTTTTGAGTTTTCTTCCCCATCCCCCCCCCCCTACCAGCCAATGGGACTAATAGAGGTGATGGCAAAGGGGTAACAGGCTGGCTGGCAGGGTGCAGAGGATGGTTTACCCACAGAAACCTTTCCAGTGGTGAATCCTGGCGCTTCTGTCAGAACCCCTGAAACTTTCTATCAACCTTGAGGCTTCCTTTTCACCAGCCTTTCGTTTTTCAGAATCATTGAACCATGAGTGCCAGGTCTCCCTTACATAGTGACCTCTCCAAAGGTGACTAACAAGTAGCAATTTTAGTAGCCATTGTGTTTTGGATCCTGGATTAATTTGGAAGAAGAAAGTGCTCACTTGGCTGTTACCTCGGAGGTGGTATAGACCCACACGACTTTCCCTGCCCTGCGTGTGCAGAGAAAGGCAAGTGGCTTCCTGAGGAATGTCTCAGGGCATCCAGCTAGGTAAAGGGAACTGCACTGACCTGACAAAAACACAAGTGCTCTGTGTTTGATCCAGACCGGAAGGGGATTGTGCACGTGGGAGAACACAGAAGCCACGGGCCTCTCCCTCCTAGTAAGCACTTTCTAGCACCAGGTTCATCACGATCTACTTGGAAGCACCGATGAATCCCGGCTTTACTATAGCCTTTGGAACTTTCTTCTGTGGGGGAACTTCAGAACACCTGCAATCCGTCATATCAGTTGTTGAGTTATGAGAATATTATTTTATTTATTTATTTATTTATTTATTTATTTTTGCTTCTTTGGGTCACACCTGGAAATGCTCTGGGGTTATTCCTGGCGATGTTCAGGGGACCATATGGGATGCCCGAGGATCTAACCCGGCCGCATGCAATGCAAACACCCTACCCACTATGCTATCACTCCGGCCCCGAGTAATGAGAATATTGTTTCAACACAACGCAATATAGTTTGGGTAGTATAACTGCAGAAGAGAAGTCAGCAGAATGTTGGTCAGACAGTGCCGTATGCAGAGAGGCCAAGGCTAGACGCAAATTCTAGAGACAAACCAGATGGGGCTGGTTCTTTCAACTTTGTTCCCTACACACTTCTCTTGTATAAGGTTGACTGTGGGGGCAACTCTCTTTTTAAAAACTTTTCTTATATTTATTTTTGTATTAATAATGATGGGACCTAGTCTGGAAGGGAAGGAAAAGAAAGAGAGAGAAAGGGAAAGAAATAAAGAACCTGCCATGGAGGCAGGCTGGGGGAGAGGGGAGGGAACTGGGTAGTTGGTGGTGGGAGATGGGCACTGGTGGAGGGGCGGGTGCTGGAACACTGTATGACCAAAACCCAAATATGAACTTTTTAATTGTATATCTTTGTAAGTGTATATCTCACGGTGGTATAATAAAATACTTAAAAAAATAATGATGGGGGGGCGGGCGATAGCCCAGCGGGTAGGGCGTTTGCCTTGCAGCGGCCGGCCTGTGCCGCCCGGGTTCGAATCCCGGCATCCCATATGGTCCCCCGAGCACCGCCAGGAGTGATTCCTGAGTGCAGAGCCAGGAGTAACCCCTGAGCATCGCCGGGTGTGACCCAAAAAAGCAAAAAAAAAAAAAAAAAAAAAGATGGTTGGGCCGGAGTGATAGCCCAGTGGTAGGGTGTTTGTCTTGCATGCGGCTGGCCTGTGCTGGCCAGGGTTCGATCCCCAGCATCCCATATGGTCCCCCAAGCACCGCCAGGAGTAATTCCTGAGTGCACAGCCAGGGGTAACCCCTGAGCATCGCCAGGTATGACCCAAAAAGAAAAAAAATAATAATAATAATGATGGGACCTATTTATGGAGCCCTCATTGTATCACAGGAACTAGGGATTAGTTATTTCATATATATTCTTTTTTGGGGGCTCATACTCGGCAATACTCAGGGGTTACTCCTGGCTCTGAGCTCAGGAATTACTCCTGGTGGTGCTCAGAGAGCCATTTGGGATGCCGGAGATTGAATCCAGGTGAGCTGCATGCAAGGCTAAAGCCTTACCTGCTGTACTGTCACCCCGGCCCCTCATATATGTTCTTTTTAAAACATTTTTTTAGTTGAATCACCTTGAGGTACGTAGTTACTAAGTTGTTCATGACTGGTTTCAGTCCTAGGCTGCTCCGATACCCAGCCCCTCCACCAGAGTTCATTTCCCACCACAAACAGTCCCAGTTTTCCTTCTACCGCCACAACAGCTGTCTTTTAATTTTAAAACAATTTTTACTTGGTTGGTTTTGGGGCTACACCTGGCTGTGCTGAGGGGCTTACTCCTGATTCTGTGCTCAGAGATCATTCCTGGAATTGTTAAGGGAACCATTTGTGATGTTGGCGATCAAACAGGGGTCAGTTACATGCGAGACAAGTGCGCTAACCCCTGTAATATCTCTTTGACCCTGTTCTTTTAAAAATAATCTTTTAAAGTTTGTCCTTAGTTATCTGAGCCTATTGTCAGCTGGTTCAACTAGGAGTCCAGAGAACCAGTGAAAGGAATCTGGAATCTGGAAAACGAGCAATTAATTGGCCTTCATTGCTTCCTTGGGAGAGAAGGAGGCTTGAACCAAATTAAGGTGTTTCTAACTTAAAAGTCCCTTGTGTTGAATAGAAAAAGAGAAAACTAGGAGAAAAAAAATGTTGAGAGAAAGTAGCCATTTATTTCAGCTCGTTTGCTAAGCCAGCTCCATCCTCTAGAACCCGGATTACCCTTGCTGGTCACAACAGCGGCCTGTGTAATCCTGGCTGGCACTGCCTGAGCTCTGGGGGAAGGTCCCCCGCTGGCCTTCTGGGGCGCTGCGGGCACTAGGAATCATGCTTTCTCCCAAGACCCCAGCCTAAACTTGAGACTTCTTTGCAGCTGATGTGGTCCTGGACCCAGACACGGCCCATCCCGAGCTCTTCCTGTCAGAGGACCGGAGAAGCGTGAGACGGGGACCCAGCAGGCAGACTGTGCCCGACAACCCGGCAAGATTTGACTGCAGGCCTTGTGTCCTGGGCCTGGAGAGCTTCTCCTCAGGGAGGCACTACTGGGAGGTGGAGGTGGAGAATGTGATGGTGTGGGCTGTGGGGGTCTGCAGAGACAGTGTTGAGAGGAAGGGAGAGGCCCTGCTGATTCCTCAGAATGGCTTCTGGACCCTGGAGATGTTTGGAAACCAGTACCGGGTCCTGTCCTCCCCGGAGAAGGTTCTCCCACTGAGAGAGCGCCTCCGCCGGGTGGCCGTCTTCCTGGACTACGAATCCGGAGATGTTTCCTTCTACAACATGCGGGACAGATCGCACCTCTACACATGTCCCCGCACTCCATTCTCTGGGCCCCTGAGACCCTTCTTCAGACTGGGGTCTGATGACAGTCCCCTCTTCATCTGTCCGGCCTTCACGGGGCCCAGGGCATCACCGTGCCGGAAGCTGGCCTGATCCTTCACAGAACCGGGACTCAGCTCGACCCTCAGGCCCAGTTCCTCAGTCTGAGAGCCCAATAGAATCTCCCCAACAGCACAGCACCCCTGAGGAACTGGCCCTCCCCTCTAGTTACATCAGAGACCGCCGGGCAGACCCCGGCCCCAGATCTCCCTCATTAGGTTGCTGTTTGAGTCTCTCGTTTGCTTGACCGTGGGGCAGGATCCAGACCTGGGAGCACGAGGGCTGCCACCACGGCCAGCCATGAGGAAAGTGAAAAGTGGCCATGTTCAGCCTGCTACTCGAGGTGACTTCAGATGCTGTGGACTCTGACCAAGGGCAGCAGGAGACACTGGGATGGAAGGAGGGGTGTGGGATGGGGCAGGGCTTGGGGACAACCACAGTGGAGTCAGACAGAGAAGCAGCTAGAATAGTGGTAGGAGGGGCAAGGCTATGGTTAAAGCTTCCTCTTAACTGAACCACCCAGAGGTCCTGGAAGCTGAGGATCCATTTCCACCCCGACCGCAGGATTTGCAGAGCCACAGGCAAGCTTGCAGAACTAGAGCTGAGCTGGAGAAAGAGCAAGGACACAGCTGGATCTCGTGGGGGCCATATGGGCCCCAACCATCAAGTAAGGCAAAGCTCGGGTACTGAGGGGTACACAGTGGGGTTAAGGTCACAGCTGAGCAGGTGAGCCCTCAACCAAGTGGATTCCACAAGGCTCAGGTTCAATGGGAACAACAACAGCTCCCCAGCTTTGGGGCCTTAGGGTGCCCTTAGATACTAAGGAGTTAAGTATCTTAACTGAAGTGTCTGGGACACTATTCTAAATATTATACTATTATAAGATGAGGACCTAGAGACATTTATTTCTTTGGGTTGTATCTACCATTATTTATATGAAATTAAAAGGGTGTCATTTGGGACCGAAGCCATAGCACAGCGGGTAGGGCGTTTGCCTTGCATGCTGCCAACCTAGGTTTGATCCCGGCATCCCATGTGGTCCCCCAGCACTGCCAGAAGTTAAGCCCTGAGTGCAGACTTAACTTAGTTGCCTGGTGTGCCCCAAAAAGCACAAAAAAATATGTTTTAGATTTACTTATTCATATTTAGATAGAAATAAAATACCAGATATATATACATGTATATATACATACATATATATATATATATATATATATATATATATATATATATATATATACACACACACATATTTATAAAACATGTTTTGTGAAGAATCACTATTGTTTCCACATGCAAAATAAATGTTGTGGAGAAATGCGACACTTAACAGTTTCACAGAGCTGATGTTCGGGTTACTGGAAGCTGATGTCCAGGTTGTCCAGCTCCTCACTTCTGGTGTCACAGGCTCTGTGGTCTCGAGGAGCCTGAGAGGAAACTCAAGGGGCAAGTGCTTGCTTTGCATGTGGAGACCCAGATGTAACCCCTGAGCACAGCTGCAAGGAGCTCCTGAGTGTTGCTAGGTGTGGCCTAAAAAAATCAAAAAAGGAAGAAAGAAAAGAAAACATCACTATATACACTAGTGAGAGAATGTGAGCAAAACCTCAAGATAATATTATCCTCATTTGTTTGGGGGGTGCAGCTGTGTTCAGGGGCTACTCCTGTCCTCTCAGAGGGTCAGTCCAGGGCCTTCCACATGCAGAGTGTTCACACTAAGCCACTGAATTATCTCTCCGCTCACTAATGTAGTTTTATTATTATTGAAATAATATTATCCTTGCAGGCCTTTAAAATCCAAGAGAGGTACTTCCCACCTCAGAAATCTACAAACTCTTTCTTTTGGAAGAGTCAAGTTAACTTTATGGTAATTTTTCTACATACAGATAATTAAAATGCTTACAGGGATTTTTAGCAAAGTGATTCTTACCCCCTCATTTTTTTTTTATAGTCATACCCACTAGTGCTCATGGCTTATTCCTGGTTCAGTGCTAAGGGTCACTCCTGGTGGGCTTGGGAACCACATAGGATGCTGAAGATCAAACCTGGGCAGCCACATGCAAGGCAAGTGCCCTACCCACTGTACTGTCACTACAGCCTGATCCCCCTTTTTTTTTAAACTAAGAGTTTCACTTATAGCCAACAACCTATCAAGATGCAAAATATGGGGCCGGAGTGATAGTCCAGCGGGTAGGATGTTTCCCTTGACGCAGCCGGCCCATGGCAGCCCATATTTGATCCCCGGCATCCCATATGGTCCCCCAAGCACCACCAGGAGTAATTCCTGAGTGCAGAGCCAGGAGAAACCCCAGAGCATTGCCAGGTATGACCCAAAAAAGCAATAAATAAATAAATAAAAATTAAAAAAATGCAAAATATACTAATACTCAGGATTGAGGATCCAGTAGTAACCTAAAAGAGTGGCTTAAATGGTAGCACTGGGGATTTTAGATAATCAGCCATCTCATGCTAATACTATACAGAAATATTATTTTTATTTCCAAAGTTTGAGGCCAGGAGGTAGCTCAGAGGGCTAGTGTGCATAGGAGGACCAGGAGGACCAGGTTCAATTCCTGATTAAAAGTCCTGCCCCACCCACCCACTTGCCCCCCAACTCTTCCAGCAGTGAACCAGGAGCAGCATCCACTGGGAGTAGCCTCCGAAACAAAGTCCAAAATTTTATTACAGTAGATTAAGATTAATAACACATTATGCAAAGTACTAGGGTACCAAAGAATTTGTTATGCTGGGAGACCAAGTTGTGTGTGTGCGCGTGCGTGCGCATGTGGTTATTTTTGGGACTGTTGGTAGAATGTGATTTGGGTAGCTTTTAATGAAAGCACCAGACAAAAGTTGGGAAAGCAGTTGTATTCAGCTTGAGCAAGTGACAACTCCAGCGTTTCAGGATTCCTTCAAGTGAAGCTTTGAGTGGGTTTGTCTATCTTTAAATTTCCAAAAAACGCTTTCACAGAAAGCCGAAATGAATGAATTCATATACAATGAAGCAGCCCCTGCATTCAGAGCAAAGATTGCGTATTGGACCAGGCAAGAGAGCTATGCAGAAAGCAGATCATACAGGGCCTACCTCCTATCAGCGTGCCGAGAATCAACAGGAGCTAAATCTTACTGAGAACCAAGAGCAGAAATGTCTGGAGCCACCAGTGTGTGTGTGTGTGTGTGTGTGTGTGTGTGTGTGTGTGTGTGTGTGTGTGTGTGTGTGTGTGTGTGTGTGTGTGTGTGTGTGTGTGTGTGTGTGTGTGTGTGTGAATTCCCTGTTGGCAGAAGCATTTCTCATTATTATTAACATTGGAAAACCAGTTTATTTTTTTTCACTTTATTTGGTGGGAGAGTTGGGCCACACCTTAGTGCCCAGGGTCTAATCCTCGCTCAGTGCTTAGGGAATTGAACTGGGGTCAGCCACTTTAAAGACAAACACACTAATTCCCATACTTCTTGCAGGTCTGTGAAAATTTTAATTTTCTAGGGTTTCCTTTTCTTTTCTGCACTTAAGGGCTGGGGTATGAGGAGAAGCACAGTAAGAGAATAAAGGGAATACCAGCCTAAGGGCTCCTCTCCTCTTCTTTGGGGGTCAGTGTTAGGTTTGGAATAGTGATCCCAGCCTTCATATTAGCAAGTGGCTTATAGCCACTCTAATAGGAGGAAATCCAGAATCAAGATCTTCCATGGAAGGGCCATAGCGATAGTATAGTGGGTAGATGTTGGTGTCATCAGTAGTAACTGGGCATGGGTTTCTTGATGACTCACCTTGTGAACCCCACTTATCCTCCATTCTTACCCTACCTGCTCTCACACACTGGGGTAACAGGGTGAGTCAGTGGGTAGAGCAGTTGTCTTGCACGACCAACTTGGGTTCCATCCCTAGCTTCCCTTATGGTCCCCAGCACCACCAGGAGTAATTCCTGAGTGCAGAGCCAGAAGTAACTCCTGAGCATTGCTGGGTGTGGTAGGGAGGGAGAGAGGGAGGAAGGGAGGGAGGGAGGGAAGAAAGGAAGGAAGAAGGGAGCGAGGGAGGGAGGGAGGGAAGGAAGGAAGGAAGGAAGGAAGGAAGGAAGGAAGGAAGGAAGGAAGGAAGGAAAAGAAGAAAAGGAAGGAAGGAAAGGAAAAGGGAAGGAAGGGAAGGAAAGGAAGGAAGGAAAAGAGGGGCTGGGGTGATAGTACAGTGTGTGGGGCATGTGCTTTACACACAGCCGACCTGGGTTTGATCCCTGGCATCCCATATGGTCTCCCGAGCACTGCCAGAAGTAATTCCTGAGTGCAGAGCCAGGAGTAATCCCTGAGTACAGAGCAGGAGTGATCCCTGAGCATTGTCAGGTGCCCCAAAAGAGAAAAAAAAAAGAATGGAGGGTAGGTTTGTTGGCATGTTCACCATAAGAACAAGTGAGATGGGTCCTTCACGGACTCTCAAAGGTCCTTCCCTCATCACATGACCAGATGCATGACTTTGACAGGGAACAGCTAAATTCAGTTTTTGAGTCCAGTTCATAGGGCTCATAGGGTCCTTTTTTCCTGCCCAACCCCCATAATGTTTTGCCTCAAATCAACCCTTTTATACCACAAGGATCAAGGCACATGCCTAAATATCCCATGAATTTCAATTTACCATGTTTCAAAGCAATCTTATGGGATTTGGGTTTCCAGTATAGGGATAGAGAGAAAATATGGGGCCGGAGCGATAGCCCGGCAGTAGGGCATTTGCCTTGCACGCGGCCGGCTGCCGGCCCTATCCCTGTGCAATCAGGCATCCGAGCTACTATCACTCAGACATAGACAGCAAGAACAACTGCACATATCTGGAGACTCTATAGGTGTGTAGACTCTAAAGGAAATGGGCTAAAGGATGATGTATATATACCCAGAACTTAGAATGAGACTGGGCTCAGGGTCTCAAAGAGACAGGAGAAAATGTGTATGCCAAGGAGAATGACATACAGCAAAGCCTGGTGATCTGTAATGAAATACTGGCCCTGCCATTTAAGTTTCTCTGACAGAAAGTCATTTCTGCTAAAAATCCTAATTCTGAAGGATATCCCCAGTTTTCACTTTTTACATTAGTAATGGAGCAGGAAAAATTATTGTGATTCTGCAGTGTCTTTTCTTAGCTCAGCTCCAAAAACTCCACTTGCCAAAGGGACACATTTTAGGATAACCTGTTCTGAACATTGTGGGTAGGAACTAACTTCAACACCAACAGACAAAGCCGTACTGTAATTGGAGTGGAGTTAGAACAAAAAGATCACTCTAACCATATCATTATTCATACCTAATAAATAAAGAGACACTGTTCAAAGCACAGAAAGCCCAGTTCCTTCTCTCTCTTGGCTCACTGGGCAGTCTCTGTACCAAGCACAATTTCAACCCATTTCTCCCTCCATTTCTTAGCAAACACTGTTGGAATATTCAGTTATATAATGGCCCCCTTGCTTTCAGAGCAAATCCTCCCCCTCGAATCCCCTCCAGACTGATAACCCAACACGGTTCCCTCCCATCCTCTCCCCTGAGACACATGCCATCTCCTACCTCCACCACATAGAAAGTCATGCTAATGTGACAAGTGTGAACATTCATACTGTGATAAATTCAGTTGGACACGACTCTAGGTGACTTTCAGCCTAGCAGGTCAGAATAAGTCAGAACCTTGCCTCCAGCCTCTGGTGCTCTCTCCCACCCACCCCCAGTTTGCCAAACAGGCTTTTAGTTACCCAGGTACAGGAAAAATATCTTAGTAACTACAGCCAAAAGGAATTTCCTACAGATTTCTAAGAACAAGAAACGAAACAAAGGAATCATTATTCATGATTCAGTGATCAGTTTTCAGTAATCACATATTCACAGAAGGTAACAGTCACTTCATTGTGTCCTCCATGAACTCGAATTCCAACTCTTCACTCACGCTTTTAACTCAAAAGTCTTCATTGGTGGACTGAAGCGACAGCATAGCAGGTGGGCGTTGGCCTTGCACACGGCCGACCTGGGTTCCATTGCCGGCATCCCATACGGTCCCACAAGCACCGCTAGGAGTAATTCCCGAGTGCAGATCCAGAGCATAAATCAATAAAATAATAAAAAAATGAATCTTCATTGGTTTGCTTCTGTTTATTTTTCATTGAAATTCATAAGGGCTTAGTATGCTACCTGCACAGCAGAGCCTGGCAAGCCTTCCGTGTCATATTTGATATGCCAAAACCCAGTAACAATTATGGACCTCATTCCCATGACCTGATGGAATGGTTTGAGGCTCTTTATGTTCCTGGAGCAAGCAGGTGCCCTTGGGCTCTACTTGCATGAGACAGGACATATGGAGATGTTACTGGTACCCGCTCGAGCAAATCGATGATGAACGGGAAGACAGTGATTCATAAGAGCTTGGAAAATTCTGGAATTCTCTCCTGGTGATCTACCAAGATTTTAGCATCAATTATAAAACCCCTGATAGTGATGAATGGAAAAAGCCCAGTTGTATATTGATTAGTGACTCTTCACTCCTACCACCAACGAATTGAAAGCCTTGAGATACCAAAAATGAAAATAAAGTGTTTGCATGATGAGCTTGGAGCGAAGACAGACAAGGCAAATTACCTCAAGATTTCCCTTGGAAGATGTGCAGGTCTGTTGCAGGACAGGTTTAGTTATTTTGGGAGTTTTGTTGTTTTGCCCACTCCCAGCTTAATCTATTTAAGCCAAGGTTCATTCTAATGAGACCTCTCTTCTATGTAAACACTGCTAGAGAGTGTGGCAATTACAGAAGTCACCTTGATTGAATAACTTCTGACTTATACATCTACTAAGACTTCTATGTTTTCTAGATTGGGCACAGCTACTCTTTATACCCACTGCTCCCAGCGTGGGACAGTTAGAATTTACCAGGAGACTACTACCCTGGCTGCGCTTGAGACTATAGGAAGACTATAGGAAGGATCATACTAGTTTGCTCTAAGCAGGCGAGTGTGACCCTTTCAGTACACGAGAACAAGATACTCAGAATCACCCTGGTGCAGATAATAATAAGAAGGACCTTGTGGGTACCATCTAGATTACATGAAGCCTCATGAAGTTAAGATGTATTACTTTATATCAGCCCTCTCCAGTGTTTTACATAAGAGATAATCTCCGGATTAGTGTAACCTTTGGATTAGTGTAATCCTTGGTGTAACCTTTGTATATATCTGCAATAGGGTGTGGCACTGCTCTTCTACACTCTGTTTAGAGTTCTTTGTTGACATGACCCTCCCGGTTGGATTACTTTGGTATATATAAGGGGCTGACTTGAGGCCCCTTCACCTTTGGGCCTTTTTAGCTTTCAGCTTTTGGCTCCTGTGGCTTTTGGCTCCTCAGCCTTGCAGCTTTTGGCTTTCAGCGTTTTGCTCTTTGGCCTTTTGCTCCATCTTCTGGGTAGGATTCAGCTCGGGTGAGATCCTCTCTCTTTGGTGGGAGACTTAGACCCCTTTGTATGGTCTAAGTTCGACCAGAGCTAGAATTTATTCATTATATTGGAGTGCTGTGTAAGAGCTTTTGTACTATTAAAAGCCTTTTTTGGAACTGCACCGACTCGTGAGTTTTCATCTGTTCCCCGGCGCCCTCGGAGGTAGAAGAAAACTTCAGTCCTGACACTGTCGGGGACCCCGGCGGCGCTCCCTGACACAGGCCTACTGGAAATGATCATAATTTTTGTTAACCCATTTCGTCCCCCAAGTAACTAAAAGATACAGGAATCTGTGTCTGATAATTAGAAAAGCTAGTGCAGGGCTAGAATGGCAAAAAGGAGTAAGGGCTAGGAGGGAAGCCCAGTGAATGATTGGAAGGGTTTTCTGACAGCACCTAACAATACCGTGGTGTTTCATTCCTTTGGAGAAAAGAGATGTCTTAACTTCTCAATTCACTGCCTATCACTGCCTGTCTCTCTTCCTCCTTCCCTCACCCCTCCTACACTTCCTTATTTATATCTATATCTATATCCGATTATCTATCTATCTATCTATCTATCTATCTATCTATCTATCTATCTATCTATCTATCTATCTATCTATCTATCTATCTATCTATCTATCTATCTATCTATCTATCTATCTATCTATAGATAGATATATCCATGTGATGTAATGTTTTGTCTCTGTCTTCTTCCTTGTCTCCTACCTCTGCAAATATTTATTTTTATTTTTTTATAATTTTAAAATTTTTTTTTGCTTTTTGTGTCACACCTGGCAATGCTCAGTGGTTACCCTGGCTTTGCACTCAGGAATTACTCCCTGCAGTACTCGGGGAACCATATGGGATACCAGGGATCGAACCTGGGACAGCCATGTGCTAGGCAAATGCCCTACCAGCTGAGCTATCGCTCCGCCCCTGCAAATATTTCTTGTCAATGTTCATCCTAGAAGATTCTTGACCAAAATGGAGCTGGATTAAATCTAAACAACAATGAGATACCATCTCACACCACAGAGACTGGCGCATATCCAAAAGGGTAAGAACAACAAATGCTGGCGTGGATGCGGGGGAAAGTGGACTCTCATTCATTGTTGGTGGGAATGTCGCCTGGTAGCGCCATTTTTGGAAAACAATATGGACATTCCTCCAAAGACTAGAAATTGAGCTCCCATTTGACCCAGCCATACCACTCCTGGGATATACCCTGGGAAGCTAGAAACACACAGCGGAAACACCATCTGCACTTTTATTTTCATAGCAGCCCTATTCACAATAGCCAGAATCTGGAAACAACCACTATGCCCGAGAACTGATGACTGGATAAAGAAACTTTGGAACATCTACACAATGGAATACCATGCAGCTGCTTAGAAAAAAATGAAGTTATGAAATTTGCCTATAAATGGATGGACATGGAGAGGATCATGTTGAGTGAAATTAGTCAGAAGGAAAAAGACATATAGAATGACTGCATTTATTTGCATAAAATACACACACACACATCACTTGATCACTTGAATCCCAAGTTATTCATCGATTTGCTCGAGCGGGCGCCAGTAACATTTCCATTGGACCCTATCACATGCCAATGTAGCCCAATGGCATCTGGTTGATTCAGGAATATGAAGAGCCTCAAACCGTTCCTTCAGGGTCTTTACAAGGAAGTCTGACCATCTTGTAGTTGGGCGGCCACGTGATCTCTTTGACATCCCATGGGATCCAGTCAGTAATGGCTCTAGTCCAGCGGTTGTCTCCAAATCGCATTACATGTCCAGCCCATCTGATTTTCGATGCCTTGGCAAACGAGATAGCATCCCTGGTTCTGGAATAGCGATGGAGGTCAAAACTCCGGATTCCTCTCTCTCACTTGAGTGAGGCGTGATATTCCAAGCATAGCTCTTTCAATTCCTCTCTGGGAGACCCGAATAGCATTCTCATCCTGCAGGGCCCAGGTCCCTGAGGCATATGTTAATGCAGGGAGGACGGTGGAGTCAAAGAGATGTGCCCGGAGCCGGAGGTTCTTTTGTCCTTTTAGCTATTTCTTCGATGCGCTTTGAAGGCATTCCATGCCGCTTCTCTTCCTCCTGCACAGCTCAGGTTTTAGGTTGTTCATCATGTTGATTTCTCGACCTAGGTACACATAACTGCTGCATTCAGAGATGTTTGTTCCATTGAGAGTGAATGGGGCCTCTGGAACTAGTTCATTCTTCATGAACATAGTTTTCTTTAGATTCAGCTGTAGACCTATCTTTCCACATTCTCGGTCAAAGTCAGCCAGCATTTGTGCCGCTTGGCTAATGTTTGGTGTTATTAGAACGATGTCATCAGCGAAGCGGAGGTAGTGTAGTTGTCGACCATCTATCTTCACTCCCATTCCTTCCCATTCTAATTGTTGCATGATGTTCTCGAGGGTGGCGCTGAAGAGTTTTGGTGAAATGGTATCACCCTGTCGAACCCCTCTTTTCACATTAATGATCACTTCTTTGTAGAATGGTGAGATCCTGGTGGTGAATCCGTAATACAGCTCACGAAGGATCTTGATGTATTGGGTTTGAACACCCTGTTTGGCTAGGGCTTTGATGACTACTTCAGACTCCACAGAATCAAAGGCTTTCTGTAAATCAATGAACGTGAGACAGAGCGGCATCTTGTACTCCCTACAAACCTCAATGAGCTTGGTTACCATGTGGATATGGTCAATTGTGCTGAATCCTTTCCGGAAGCCTGCTTGCTCGCATGGTTGTCCTTCATCTAGTGTTCTGCTAATCCTGTTCAGGATGACTCGTGTAAACAGCTTGTAGATGACAGACAACAGGCAGATAGGGGCGATAGTTGCCGATGTCATGAATGTCTCCCTTCTTGAACATTAGAACTGTCCTGCTGGTTTTCCATTGGGAGGGCACCTTGCATTCGGACAGGTAGCGTGTGAAGAGCCGAGCTAGTGTATTGATGAGTACCGATGGCAGATTCTTCAGGTGTTTGGGTCTGACTTTGTCTGGGCCTGGTGCTGTTCCCTTCTTTACTGACGAGATGGCATGTCGGATTTCAGAAGGGAGAACGTTGGGAATGACATATCCATCCTGTGGAATTTGGTATGTGGGCAGGTGGATGTGGCTATCAAAGAGATTTAAGTAGAAGTCCTGGATAATCTTCTCCATTGCCTTTCTGGAAGATGTGATAGATCCATCAGGGCGTCGGAGGGCAGTCATCTTGGTCTTATAGTTGGCAAAGGACAGGCGGGCAGTGTGAATGCTTTTCCCGGCTTCTGCTGCATCTTCCAGTATTTCTGCTCTTCTGTCTTTGAGGTCTTCTTTTATCACTTCTCTGCACTGTTTAGCAAGCTTGGATGTTAGCATTTGGTCTCCTGAGGCTCGCACCTTGCCACGTTGGCAAATGAGCTCGAGAGTTTCTGAAGACAGGTGTCCTTTTGTGTCTTTCTCTCTCTCAGCATTCTTCGCACAATCATGGAGGTGCTGAACCAGTCGGTTGTATTCTTCATCGATGTTGTCAATGATGGTATCTTCCCATGTTGCTGCAATGGTGCCAAAGAGTTCCCAGTTGGTGGTCGTTCTGGGAGTTCTCTTCTTAAACTTTGCAGCCTTTTCTCCCCTGCTAGGGAAGTAGAATTTTGCACGAAGGAGACGGTGGTCTGATCCTGTCTGGAATTTGGGGACGACAGCTACATCGGTCAGACAAAACTGTCGATTGAAGATGATGTGGTCAATTTCATTGTGGAACTGTCCACCAGGAGATTTCCATGTCCAACGTTTCGCTTCAGCTTTCTGGAACTGTGAGTTCCCATGAATGGTCTTGGTGGACATGATGAACTCAGATAGTCTCTCACCCTGTTCGTTCCATTCTAGGCCATGGGTCCCAATGTGGAGTTCTTCAGCCGATCTTCTTGGTCCTATTTTGGCATTAAAATCACCGACTATGATCTTGTAGAAGGTGTGATCTTTTTATAGAACTCCTCCAATTCCATGTAGAATTTCTCAATTTCATCTTCTTTGTATGTGAATCCAAGGTCAGGCGAAACGTGGATCAGGAGGTCTTGTCAAAGGTGGAAATTACCACAAAAAGTGTGGGAGTCAGAGGTTAGGTAAGACAGAGAAGGGAACAATGTGCTAATAATTGTTAAAAGGGCTAATACCAACCTAGAACTGAGTATTAAATACAGGCAAAAAGATACATATGATAACCTTTAAGTGTATGTATTACAATCCACAGTAAGAGAGGGAAGAGAGAGAAAGAGAGAGAGAGGGAGAAAGAGAGAAAAGAGATAAAGAACCTGCCATAGAGGCAGGCTAGGGGCAGGGGGAGGGAATTGGGGACATTGGTGGTGAGAAATGGGCACTGGTGGAGGGATGGGTACTGGAACATTGTGTGACCAAAACTCCAAACATGAACAACTTTGTAATTGTATATCTCATGGTGGTATAATAAAATATTAATAATAAATAAATAAATGGGAAAAATAAAATTAAACTGTTTTAAGAGAAAAATGGAGCTGGATTGCGTATACATTCTGGGTTCACATCTCTCCATGACAATTCTGAATTGGTTAGTTTCAGGTTTCACATCATCTCTCAGGGATTGTGGCACTGAGAGCAGGTGCTGAGTGAAACCCTTGATGGCTCTTCCCTCTTCATTCCCTCACTTCCCCACGGTGCTTTCTGGGATCACTTCCCAAATACATTATTTGTATCCAAATCTACATCTCAGGGTCTGCTTTGGGGTGAGACTTGAGCCAAGACTTAAGCAGAGTCTAATGTGGAAGAGTGATAGAATAAGAGGAAACAGTGGGAAGTAGGACCAATAATAAATTGATGTGTTTCTCCTGAAAAATAGTGTTTGCCTGTTTTCTGTAACCTGTCCTCCAGAAGGTGAATGTGTTATTCAAGTTAACAGGGACAATATGCAGTGGGGTAAATTCTGGGAAGAAATCAGTGGTCCACACAATGCAGATTCCTTTCCTGAATCCTTGTATCTCTCCCTCGCTCAATCCACCTTCACTTGATAAACTTCTCTAAACTCCCTGTTCATTGCTTTTTTGAAATTCCAGGAACCAAAAACACTCGATTTTAAAAAGCACTTCCAGGAATGTGACTCAGAGATGTTACCATGCAACCAGGCCTCGGTCTCCCTGCTCCCTGGATCACATTTAACTCACTCCCACCCTCGCTAAGCCTCCCTCTACACAGACATAATGCCAGTTCTCCCAGTTCTTTGACTTAGCTAAGTTTAGCCACATGCAAACAGAGCAAGTTCAAGAGTCCTAGCCAGCCCTCAGAGGAGTCCCCAGAGTTCATGTCAAGCCTGCAGCTGCCTCTTCACTCACAGCAATAGGAGACTCCTGAGGCCCAGCAAGGGGAAACCTGGTCCTGTTTCGTTCTGATGACTTGGAATACATATATCTACATATATATAGCGGTGCTGGGGACTCGGCCTCACTTGCAGGTGCCAGTGTGACCTCTACTCCTGATTGACAGGCTTGCCCTGCACGCAGCCGGCCCAGGTTTGATCCCCAGGATCCTATATGGTTCCTC
The DNA here is from genome assembly GCA_021461705.1 of Cryptotis parvus. Classification (NCBI taxonomy): domain Eukaryota; kingdom Metazoa; phylum Chordata; class Mammalia; order Eulipotyphla; family Soricidae; genus Cryptotis; species Cryptotis parvus. The sequence goes on from JAJIBD010008928.1 coordinate 18,744, forward strand.
AAGCACCGCCAAGAGTAATTCCTGATTGCAGAGCCAGGAGTAACTCCTGAGCATCACCAGTGTGTCCCAATCCCCACCCTCAAAAATACCTCCAATAAGTATGTGTTCTTGTTTCAGAAGTGCTGCTATGGTAGGGAGTGGATTTGTGCCATCAAGTTTATCTGATATTTGATTATGGAAACTGTACTTGGAGTTTTGGGGGAAATGAGAACCTTTAATCATTTCCCTCCCTGACCTCTAAAACATAAGACATCATACAGAAAAAGAAATATAATCATAAACGATACTTGGTTCCATAAAACTGGGCCAGACTGAGAGAGTAAAAGGGTTAATGTGCTTGCCTTATATTTGGACAACCCCGATTCCCAGCACCGTGTATGGCTCCCCTTAGCATTGCCATGAGTGATCCCTGAGCACAGAGCAAGAATAAACTTTGAGGGGCCGGAGTGATAGCCCAGTGGGTAAGTCATTTGCCTTGCACGCAGCTGGCCTGTGCCGGGCCTGGGTTCGATCCCGGCATCCCATATGGTCCCCGAGCACCGCCAGGAGTAGTTCCTGAGTGCAGAGCCAGGAGTAGCCCCTGAGCATTGCTGGGTGTGACCCAAAAAAAGCAAAAAAAATAAAAATAAATAAACTTTGAGCACTGCCGGATGTCACCCCAAATCAAAATGATAGTAATAATGGAAGTATAGCCGTATAACCATAGGACATTGGAAATACTGAACAAAAGTGCTCCATTGCTCTTGATGACATAAGAGAGCTATATTAGTTCCTTTTCAAAGAAGCAGAACCATAGAACACATACCGATTCATAGAAAGACATTGTTATTTATTTATTTATTTATTTATTTTTGCTTTTTTGGGTCACACCCGGCTCAGGGGTTTCTCCTGGCTCTGCACTCAGGAATTACTCCCTGGTGGTGCTCGGGGACCATATGGGATGCCAGGGATCGAACCCGGGCCGGCATGGGCCAGCTGCGCACAAGGCAAACACCCTACCCGCTGGGCTATTGCTCCAGCCCCAGAAAGACATTGTTTATGAGGAACTGGCTCATGTGATCACATAAACTGAGAGGTTCCACAATCTGCTTTCTGTAATCTGGAGACCTAGTATAAGTGGTGGCATAGTTTCAATCCAAATGTGAAGGCCTGAGACAAGGGAAGTGAATTGTACAAGTCTCAATCTGAGTCCAACCCTTGGGGAATCAGGAGCATCAGTGCACGAGGGAGAAAATGGATGCCATGGTTTAGAGCAAATGTGCCCTGCTCCAACTTCATTCATGTCAGACCCTCAATAGGCTGGGTATTGCCCACCAGCATCATTGTCTTGTTTACTCACCAAGTCAAATATCTTCTGGAAACAGATTCACAGCACCACCCAGGAATATACTTTTGCCAGCTATTTGGATATCTGTTGGGCCAACCAAACTGATATATAAAATTAATAGTCACAAAATCATCACTGTTCATAACTGGGCATCGATGAGAAATGACTGTGCCCAGGAAAAGCCACATGCTGGCTGAAGAGATAGGACAGGGGATAGGACACTTGACTTGCACCGGCCAAACCCTGGCATCTCATCTGGTCCCTTGAGCACTGCCAGGAGTAAAACGTGCACAGCCAGGAGCAACCCCTGAGCATCACTGAGTGTTGCCCAAAACAATAAAAACATAGCCACATGAACAGAAAAAGGACATTTTGGGGGAATTATAGGAAGGCTAGGGTAGAGCTAGGGTTGATGTTTCCCGTGATTCTCAGGAGCCAGGCTGGCAGTTCAATGCAAAGGCCAGAGATTGTGATGCTGCTCAGGCTCTGCAGGTCTGGCCTACCCAGGCCACACAAGATGTTCTCTGGGGCTGGAGAGATAGAACAGCACTTGCCTACTACAGCACTGGCCATGCAGGCGGCCGCAAGCCCAGTTGGATCACTGGCACCCCATTTGGTCTCCTGAGCACTTCCAGGAGGGATCCCTGAGCTCAGACTCAGTAGCATCACTGGGTATGAACAAAAAAAAATAAATAAATAAAGCAGTAAAAAATGAGTGATGCTCATCCAAACAGCAAGAACAACCAGTGCTGGCGTGGATGTGGGGAAAAAGGGACTCTCATCCACTGTTGGTGGGAGTGCCAACTGGTCCAGCCGTTTTGGAAAACAATATGGGCGTTCCTCTGAAAACTAGATATTGAGCTCCCATTTGATCCAGCAATAGCACTCCTGGGAATATACCCAAGAGACCGAAAAACACATAGCAGAAACACTATCTGTACTTCTTTATTCATCTCTGCCCTATTCACAATAGCTAGAATCTGGAAACAACCTAAATGCCCGAGAACAGAGGACTGGCTAAAGAAACTGTGGTTCATCTACGCTATGGAATACTATGCAGCTGTCAGAAAAGACGAAATTATGAAATTTACCTGCAAATGGATGGACATGGAGATTATCATGCCGAATGAAATAAGTCAGAAGGAAAAGAACAGATATAGAATGACTGCATTCATTAATAGGACATAAATAGATACCAGTGTTTTACTAAGTGTGGGAAATGGTAATGGCAGACTAAAACTCACCATTGAATATACACAGAGACTTAAGAGATAAACTCTAAATATTTGCAGGGCTAGCCACAATGTGTAAAAAGAAGAGGGAGAGAGATGCAGAGACAGAGAGAGAGAAAGAGGAAACGGGGCTACCTGCTATTGGAGGCAGCCTGGGGGTGGGCAGGAGGGGGTGGAGTACATTGGTGGAAATGGGGCACTGGTGGAGGGATGGGTGCTGGAATACTGTATTACCAAGAACCAATTATGAACACCTTTGTAATTGTATGTCTCATGGTGGTATAATAAAAACTTTTTTTTTTTTTTTTTTTTTTTTGCTTTTTTTTGGGTCACACCCGGCAACGTTTTTAGGGGCCGGAGCAATAGTCCAGTGGGTAGGGCGTTTGCTTTGCACGTGACCGCTCATGCCGGCCGGGTTTGATCTCGGCATCCCATATGGTTCCCGAGCACCACCAGAGTGATTCCTGAGTGTAGAGCCAGGAGAAACCCTGAGCATTGCTGGGTGTGACCCCAAAAAAAAAAAAAAAAAAAAAACAGGGCTGAGGGTTTCCCCAGGGCCTACCTGACAATAATGTTAGGCAACACTGTCAGGTCGGGTCATATGTCCTCTTAGTTTACTGCCCCTTCTCTTCTTCTGTCTCACTCCCTTGGTGCAAATAACGTTTCTCCACCAAAAAATTGTTTTCCCCTGTGAAAAAAATTTTTTGGACAGTGACAGAGCAGGGGCCAGAAGAAGTGTCTTTAAAAATTAGGGATGAAGTAAAGCTGAGAACGTGACAAGTGTTTCAGCATAGGGAAGACCAAGGACTAACTGATTTAATTCTTTTTTTTTTTTTTTTTTGCTTTTTTGGGTCACACCCGGCAATGCTCAGGGGTTACTCCTGGCTCTGCACTCAAGAATCACTCCTGGCGGTGCTCGGGGACCATATGGGATGCCGGGGATCAAACCCGGGCCAGCACAGGCCGGCCGCGTGCAAGGCAAACGCCCTACCCGCCGGCTATCGCTCCAGCCCCTAACTGATTTAATTCTACAAATTCTATTCTAGTTTCTACAAGGGAAAGACGTTGGAAAGCGAAAGTTTCCATTCAGGGGAGGTTGATAGATCTGGAAACAGAAGACAGAAAAACAAACATCTCTGTTTCTGGAAGTAAGGCTCAGGCAAGGTACGCCAGCGAAACGGGATCAGGAAGTTGCTCAAGTCACAGGACTTAGTCCTCCGGCTTCCTGGAGACAAAATTTCACTTGGAGGGCAAAGGTTATCTCAGGTTATATTTAAACATATCTTAGATATAGTGAACTTAAGTACCCCCATTTTTCTTTTTGGCAAATGTCCTACCTGCTGTACAATTGCTCCAGCTCCATGATTTTCTTTTTAACTGATAAAGAGGTAGGGGTACTAAATGAATTAACATCTGATTCGATTTCTGGAAAGACTCTGCATAGATGGACAGACTCTAAAAAGTTATTTCAGGGGGCCGGAGTTATAGCACAGCGGGTAGGGCACTTGCCTTGCATGCAGCAGACCCGGGTTTGATCCCTGGCATCCCATATGGTCCCCCGAGCACCGCCAGGAGTAATTCCTGAGTGCAGAGCCAGGAGAAACCCCTGAGCATCACTGGGTCTGACTCCCCACCCTCAAAAAAAAAAATAAAAGTTATTTCAGGCAAGTACCCAGAGAAAATTGGGTGGGTGGGGGTCGTGAAGTGCCCCTTTTTGAGGGGGCACCCTTGGCTGTCTGCTCAGCAATCTCTACTGGCAGTGCCAGAGAAGCCCCCTGTGGTGCCCAGGGCTGACTGGAACTGCCACGTGCAGGACAAGTGCCTTTACCCCTGGTCCCTCTCCAGCCCTGATGCCTTCATTGCCTTTACAGTTATCATAGAACACAAAACTTCACAGTCTCTCTTGTGTATCAGGCAGCGCCATGGGCTTTCTTACAATACCCCTAGCCAGGGCATTTGGATGGGTTGACATTGAATTAGCGAAGGAGAATCAGGAGAAGTATCTGCTCGCTTCTGGAAAAGACTTCTTTCAAATGATTTTTTTTTTTTTTTTTTTGGGTCACGCCCGGCATTGCTCAGGGGTTTCTCCTGGCTCTACACTCAGGAATTACTCCTGGCGGTGCTCGGGGACCATATGGGATGCCGGGATCAAACCCAGGCCGGCATGGGCCGGCTGCGTGCAAGGCAAATGCCCTACTCGCTGGACTATCGCTCCGGCCCCAGCAAATGATTTTTTTCCCCTGCTTTTTTGGGTTACACCCAGCAATGCTCAGGGGTTTCTCCTGGCTCTGCACCCAGGAATTACTCTTGGCGGTGCTCGGGAGACCACATGGGATGCTGGGGATTGAGCCAGGGCCGGCACAGACCGGCCGCGTGCAAGGCAAACGCCCTACCCACTGGGCTATCGCTCCGGCCCCTATCCTTTTTACTGATGCCGAGTCTGATCTGGAGCTGAAGGCCACCAAGTCACAGGCCTCTCTGGAAAACTTGTTCAAAAAGTGACTACACCAGGTTGCTGGGGGCAGGCTTTCTGAGAGCGCTTCTCCTCCTTCCTTCTTTGGGTTGCGCTTTTGCCCCTGGGGCCTCCACCAGCTTTCTCACTTGGTCCTTGGTGCCCTGTCCTCCAAGAACAGAGGTCAGTATCTGCGCTTTCTCTCAGCCCCCCAGAAAGAACTGACAGGCAGGACGACTGTGAGCTTTCTCTCAATGCAGGCCTTCTACTCTGCAAAGCCTCCAACGCTCTTCAGAGACACTTCTCTTGTTTCCTGTCCTCCAACAAGAACCTTTTTCTTGTTTCATCTCTTTGCTCCAGCTTGGGTGCTGACGGCCACTTTTGTTTCCATTGCTTTATCTAGCTTGTGATTGTTAAAAGCCATTACCAATGACTGTATTGGAAAGAAGACTGCTTGCTTGCTTTGGGGCGGGGGGGGGGGATATTACAGTGGTTACGGTGCTTGTTTGCCATGCATGCTGCTGAACTGGGTTTGATCCTGGCATTACACAGGGTCCCTTGAACTCCACAGAAGCGATCCCTGCACACAGATAGAGCCAGGAGCAAACCCCGAGCACAGCCAAGTGTGACCCTCCAAAGTTTCCCCAAAGACTGCTTTTTAAAAAAATTTTTTTTTGGTCACACCCAATTCTGACATTAAAAGAGCTCTGCTTTTCCTGGCTCTTTGCTCAGGAATTACTCCTGGCGGTGCTCGGGGGTTACTCCTGGCTCTTTGCTCAGGAATTACTCCTGGCGGTGCTCAGGGGACCATATGGGATGCCGGGGATCTAACCCAGGTCGGCCACGCAAGGCAAAAGCCCTACCCTCTGTGCTATTACTCCGACCCAAAGACTGCTTTTAATACGAGTGATCTCCTAGGATGTTTCCAATGTGCAACTCAATGAGTTTTCTTGGGGGGGGTGGTCACACCTGGCAATGCTCAAGAGGTTAACCTGGCTCTGCACTCAGGAATTACTACTGGAGGTCCTCGGGGGACCATGTGGGATGCCGGTGATCGAACCGGGTCAGCCGTGCAAGGTCAACGCCTACCCACTGGACTATCACTACGGCCCTCATTAATGAAATCTACACTTCCCATTTTCCTTCTTTCTAACTCTTTTGGGGCTTGGGAGACCAATTTTGTTCATTCTTACCAAATGTATTACTATGAGCGCTAGGAGATACTGCTGGCAGGCAGCCTCGCCTCGGAAAGTCTGAGCATGGGAGGAAGCAGAAGAGGAAATTCAGGTGCAAACCCTCAGAATACATTGGACAGAACAGTTGGGAGAACCTGGGGAACAAATTTAGGGAGTCCACTTATCTCCTATCCATTCATGGCCTAGGCTGGAGTGCTCGGACCCTGTCAATATCCTGGGGCAGTGAAGACTGAAGATGGCGAACTCCTGCCTCCCCACCTGCCTCCCTCACCCTCCTCTTCCTCCTTCTGTTGCCTAAGGTGGATTCTGGTAGGTCTCTGCCCCTTTTGTCTATCTCTGGCCTACAGGGACGGAATCACTCAGTTAATGCAAACATCCCCGTTGGGTTCTCCCAAGGTGACTCTTCTAGAGTCCCCTGCTCTCCCTCGTGCTGTCCAAGGAACGAGAGAAAGAGGGGCGCTCTGTCCTCTGGGTGGGGTCCCTGCCCACCTTGCACTGCCCTAGCCCCAACTGGTGCCTCTCGGTGTGTTAGCAGCTCACTTTGATGTGGTGGGACCCAAGGAGCCCATCCTGGCCATGGTGGGCGAAGACGTGGAACTGCCGTGCCACCTGTCCCCAAATGTGAGCGCTGAAAATATGGAACTGCGGTGGTTCCGGAAGAAGGTCTCTGAGGCTGTGTTGGTGCATCGGGATGGACAACTGCAGGAACGGGAGCAGATGGCAGAGTACCAAGGCAGAGCCACGTTGGTGCAGGACGATATCGGCGTGGGCCACGTGGCTGTCAGGATCCATGGGATCAAGGCCACGGACGATGGAGAGTACCGGTGCTTCTTCAGGGACAAGGAAAACTTTGAAGAGGCGGTGGTGCTCCTGAAGGTGGCTGGTGGGTGGAACAGTTTGAATGTTTTCTGTTGGCACCCAGGAGGTTTTCTCATGGCTCTATTCCTTTAGAAACCATCAGAGTCATTCGACTTAGTCCTTTTTAGTTTGGAGATGCGTGGGAAAGTGGTTTGGAAGGAGTGTGACTAGCAAACAGTCCTTCGTGCAGAGCTCTTTACCCTCTTCTGCTTTTCCTGCAATTGTGAACAAGCATTTCCCCTCTAGTGCTCATCATGAAATCAAGATACCACTATTTGGTATCACAGAGTAAAGATCCAGAGTTGAGCATATAAGTTGTGACTAGTTTTCCCCATTCCAGTGAGGAGGATTGGAGGCCAGCTGATTCCTTAAGATCAGAGGCCATGCTTGCTCCTTAGCATTTTTGTTTATTTGTTTGTTTGTTTTGGCTTCTTGGGTCAGCTGGGCAGTGCTCAGTGGTTACTCCTGGCTCTGCACTCAGGAATGACTCCTGGTAGTGCTTGGGAGACAATATGGGGTGTCGGGGAGCGCACCTGACTCTCTCCAGCCCAGCACTTTTTTTTTTTGTAAGATGGAGCATTTCACAAATGTTCACGCTGTCCTTGTGCAGGGACCATGCTAACTTCTCTGCAGCCTTCCGATTTTACTGTACGTGCTTCCAAATGAGCACTTCTTGGCATTCTTGATCTTCCTAGAATAGCCTTGGTTTTTGTTTCAATTTGGCTTCATGCCAAAGTTCTGAAAGGAACAATAATAGGAGAGGGAAAGGAGCTGAGATCTGACTTTCTTAGAAGTCAGTGGCCTCGAGCAAATCTTTTCCTGAGGTTTTATTGTTGTTTTGGTTTTTGGGTCATACCCAGTGTTTCTGGGGCTTACTCTTGGCTCTGAGATTACTCTTGGTGAGGCTCAGGGAACCATATGGAGTGCTGGGCATTGAACTCTGGTTATCTGCATGCAAAGCAAGCACCCTACCCACTGTACTATCCCCTGGTCCTTTTTTTTTCCTTTTTTGGGTCACACCCGGCAAGGCTCAGGGGTTTCTCCTGGCTCTGCACTCAGGAATTACTCCTGGCAGTGCTCGGGGGACCATATGGGATGCCGGGATTGAACCCCGGCCGGCATGAGCCGGCCGCGTGCAAGGCAAACACCCTACCTGCTGGGCTATTGCTCCGGCCCTCCCCCTGGTCCTGTTACCCTATTTCTTTAGGTGAGGAACTGTGGAGGTCGGTCTTCCTCAGCCCCGTCCCCTAGTGCTTCTGTTTCTCCAACACTGCAGCCCCCGGTTATGAGGCTATCAGGATCATGTCCCCCAAGGCGTAAGGCTAGCTTCTCTCTCCATAGCTCTGGGCTCCGATCCTCATGTCCACATGGAAGTCCGAGAGAGTGGAGAGATTCAACTGAAGTGCACTTCCCAGGGATGGTACCCAGAGCCCCAGGTGCAATGGAGAACATCTGGGGAGAGACGGTTCCATCCACGGCAGAGTCCAGGACTCCTGACGAAGAAGGTCTGTTCACTGTCGCAGCTTCGGTCATCATCAGGGACACGGCTCCAGGGAATGTGTCCTGCAGCATCCAGAACCCCCTTCTCGGCCAGGAAAAGAAAGTAGAGGTTTCCATACCAGGTCAGTAAATCTGTGCTGGGCTCCTGTGCTGGCCCGGCTTCAGGCCACATGACCCGAACATGGATCCCCCGTGATCTCATGGCACGTTTGTCTACTTCTCCCACATTCCCTCGTGCCCAGTGACTTCAGGACCTACCTACTTCACTCTGAGGATCCTGAAGGCGCACATCCACCCCCTCACAGAAATGTTGTATTTCCCACTTTACGAGTTTATATATTAGATAGAGAGGCTGTATCCCTGGGGGTTTTCCTTATTCAGAGCATTTTATTTCTTGAGTAAATTAAAAGAGTAAATTATTTTTCTACTGCTATTGCTTCTACCCTTGCACCTCTTTCATTTCCATTCCATCTAGAGCTCTGACTAGGTTTGTCAAATCTTCCAGGAAACAAATCTCATCACTCCCCTGATGATCCTGAAAGTTCAGGCAGGAACATCGACTTATTTTGGGGTCATTGCCTCTCATTCTATTGCACACAGAGGTGACCTTTCTGCTTCCTTATTCCCTTCCATCATCCCCTTGCCTCCCATGTTGACTGAGAGATAAGGGGGTCTTTCCATATTAACATTGGTACATTCTTTTTTTTTCTTTTTTGGGTCACACCCGGTAATGCTCAGGGGTTATCCTGGCTCTGCATTCAGGAATTACTCCTGGAGGTGCTCAGGGGACCATATGGGATGTTGGAGATAGAACCCAAGTCAGCCATGTGCAAGGCAAATGCTCAACTGCTGTGCTGTAGCGAGGCCCCCGGGCCATGTATTCTTAGTGTCACATGTCCTGCCCCCCAATGACTCTTGTCCACTTTCTTTGAAGAAAATCTAAGACTTTAATTTTTTCTCCACACACTCCTCAATCCAATTAACTACACACACGCACGCACGCACGCACGCACTTCTCAATCCAATTAACTATACACACACACACACACACACACACACACACACACCACCACCACCACCACCACCACACCACACCACATCACACCACATCACACCACACCACACCAAATTCAAATCTGTGAGAAATATATATGCTTTAAAAATGTTGGGGGAGGGCTGATACCAACATAGAACTGAGCATTAAATACAGGCAAAAAATGCACATGATGGCTTCCAAGTGTATGTAGTGCAACCCACAATGTGTAGGAGAAGGAAGGGAGAGAGAGGGAGAGAGAAAAGAGATAAGGAAACTGCCATTTAGGTAGGCTATGGGAGGGGGAGGGAATTGGGGGCATTGGCGGCAGAAAATGGGCACTGGTGGAGGGCCGGGTGCTGGAACACTGTGACCAAAACCTCCATACATGAACAACGTTGTAATTGTATATCTCCGGTGGTATAATAAAATGTTTAATTTAAAAAAAAAATTAAAAAACAAAAAAAAAATTAAAAATGTTGGGGGAGGGAGTTACAACAAGTAAAGGCTTTTATCCCCAGCGAGGTGCGTAAAGGCTTTCCCTTATCAGGGCAAAACCACCAGAGGGCAACACCCCAACTCCCAGAGGGCTATAGGGTGGAACCCAGCGCCCACTGTATTCTCTTGTCCTTGGCTGGTAAGCAATCATTTCCATAATATTTCTAGTCATTTTTGGAATCTTGTTCATTTTCATTCCTCTCATTCTCTGTCCCTCTAAGAGAGAAAATCTTTTTTCTGAAAAGTTTAGAGCCTCTCCTGGCAGGGTGGATGCTATCTTTGCCTTCTCTAGGAGGAAGGGGAGCAGTCTAAGTCAATTCCTTTTTCAGTCCCCCTTGGAATTAGGAGATGAGCTGGACTTGCTAAGGGTTTCCTAACCCATGTTTTGGGGAATCTCTATTTTAGCTCCCTTATTCCCAAGATTGACTCCCTGGATGATGGTCGTGATCGTTGTCACGATTGTTCTTGGACTTCTTTCCATTGTCTCCATATTTTTCACTTGGAAACTCTACAAAGAAAGATCCAGAGATAGGAAGAATCAATTTAGCTCTAAAGGTAAGTCAGAGAATCCCAGGACACTCATTTATCAGGAATGCCTCCAAATGAACTTAAAACCAAGCCCTTTGGGACGATGGCCAACGGGGAGATAGCTGAGCCTAGAATTTGAATTCAGAAGGAATGATCAGACTCCCAAAGTTCCTGATACCCAAAATGAACAAGAACAGGAGCGTGGGCACAGGACGTAGAAAAGCCACTTCTAAGTAAGATATCAACCTCGTTGGTTACTCCCGCTCGGACTCAGATGCTACTGTCACATTCAGCTCCGTTTCCCAGTAATGGTTAATAACCATGGTCCCAGGCCAGTAGGAACTTCCTGTATAGTTCTTAGAAACTAAACCAAAGCAATATCCTTATTCTTCATTTACTGATAACATTTAAGTAGCTTGGTAGCCATGAATTCAACAAATTCTCTCTCTCTTTTTTTTTTTTTTCTGCTTATTGGGTCACACCCAGTGATGCTCAGGGGTTACTCCTGGCTCTTTGTTCAGGAATTACTCCTGGCAGTGTTCGGGGACCATATGGGATGCTGGGGATCAAACGTGGGTTGGCCGCATGCAAGGCAAACGCCCTACCCGCTGTGCTATGGCTCGGGCCCAACGAGTTCTCTTTTGTGTGGTGTGTGGCCCATGACAGAAAGCCACTAAGCTATTTCTCTTTGCCTTCCAGAGAAACTCCTGGAGGACCTCAGTAAGTTTAACTTCTGGTTCTTATTTCACCCATGAGGTTTTCTCTCTGTTATTATATAAGGCTTATCGATGACTCTCTCTGTCTCTCTTTCATTGCAGAATGGAAAAAGGCTGCATTGCATGCAGGTAAGTGCCTGTGACCTCTGAGGCTCCAAGGCCTTACTACGTGCCCCACCCACCTCAGGTATCCAAAGTGCTACAGCACTTGGGAATAAAAACCCACCCTACGCACCTGGAGCAATAACACAGCGGGTAGGGGGTTTCCCTAGCTCTCGGCTGACCTGGGTTCGATCCCCAGCATCCCATATGGTCCCTTAAGCACCGCCAGGAGTAATTCCTGAGCATTGCTGGGTGTGACCCAAAAAGAAAAAAAAAACACCAAGTGATGAGATTAGAGAGGGAAGGAAGAGGGAAGGAGGGAATGAGGGAAAAATGGTTCAATATCTTCCTTGAGGCACACTGATGATCCCTGGAAGATGGTCAAGGCTAGTCATACCTGACAAGTAACCAGGCCCTGCTGGCTCTGGGGACAGATAGTTCATATATTAGTCTATGGATCTTGGTGGGAGAAATAAAACCAAGCAGGCCAACAACCAGAGACTCATCATCTTCTAGAACAGTGTTCTATGTCTCTGAAGAATAGAGGTGTAACCTCCAACACTCACAGAAGCTCAAGGTCTGCTCTTTCTGTCTCTAGTTGATGTGACTCTGGATGCAGACACAGCCCACCCACACCTCTTTCTGTATGAGGACTCCAAGTCTGTCCGACTGGAAGATTCACGTCAGAAAACTCTTGAGAAACCAGAAAGATTTGATTCCTGGCCTTGTGTGCTGGGCGGGAGACCTTCACCTCAGGAAGACATTACTGGGAGGTGGAGGTGGGGGACAGGACTGACTGGGCTATTGGGGTGTGTAAAGAGAATGTGGCCAAGAAAGGTTTTGACCCCATGACTCCCGAAAATGGGTTCTGGGCTGTGGAGTTATGCGGAAACGGGTACTGGGCCCTAACTGCACAACGGACCCCTCTCCCACTGTCAGAAACCCCCGCCGGGTTGGAATTTTCCTGGACTATGAGTCAGGAGATGTTTCCCTTCTACAATATGACGGATGGGTCCCTAATCTATTCTTTCCCCAAGGCCTCTTTCTCTGGCCCCCTCCGGCCTTTCTTCTGCTTGTGGACCTGTGGTAAAAGCCTCTGTCCATCTGTCCCATTACCGATGGGCCTGCCAGAGTGACAGTTAATCCTGATGCCAAGGACGGGTCTAAGGAGATCCCACTGTGTGCCATGGGCGAGGATTCTGCCACTGGCGATGCAGACACCCCCCATTCTAAGCTCATTCCTCCCCAGTCCAGCCAGGCCTCCTAAGGATCCCAGCTCCACTTTCCTTCGCTCCGGCCCCTCCCTCTCCTCTGTTACTGCACCCTCAGCTTCTTCCGTGGGGCAGGAATTCATCTTGAGAAGGTTGAATTGCTGCTACCACAGAGTGTGGCGTTACACCTAACCTGTTTCTGTCCTACTTTTCAGGGAGCAGGGAGGTAACCCTTATATAACTACTAATATTCCTTGCAAACAAAACCTCTAGGGAGAGATTCAAAGGCAACTCAAAGGACAGCTCGGTGGAAGAGGGTGTTAGGTTGGAGTGGATTTTGCTATAAGAGAAGTGTCTGTGGCTAGAGCAGGGATATAGAGAGAAACGGGTTTGAGGCCAGCAGAAGACTAGGGGATTCTGGGAAGGAGAAATTGAGGCTGAAATCGATAAAGGCATTTGAAGGGAAAAGCGTGGTAGAAGGTAGTAAGATGAACCTAGGACAATGATGATGGTTTTAGACCTCTCGGACCTACCGTTCAAATTGCCCAAGTCAAATTGCCCTAAAGGTTAAAAGCAATGGGCCCAGTTCTGTGGGATCACAGCAGTTGGCAAGGCAGGTTCAGAGAAGAGCAGATGAGCAGGACTGGGATGTCGGACCAGAGGGTGAGAGGATGGAATTTAGACACGCTCAAAGGTGGCGTGCACAGTTGTGCCTCAGGCCCTGTCCCCCTCTGTACCCCAGTTGCCCTTGCTTGAGAATCTCTTAACTCCAGCTATTTCCAGCTTTTTCGTTCCTTCTGATTGTGAGTCTCCATTTCATAAACATCTCCAGGAATCCTCTCTGAGTCCGCACCCTTTTTATCAGCTACTTTTGCTACTACAGGCCCCCATAGCTCAGAAGGCAACATCTAGTTTAAACCCCAAAGCAGATGCGTATTTTCTGCCCCAAGCAGAAACACTGCTACGGGCACATTGACTCCAGCTGCTGTCGTTTCCACAGGTCAGCCCCATTGGCTCTCTCTCTCTCTCTCTCTCTCTCTCTCTCTCTCTCTCTCTCTCTCTCTCTCTCTCTCTCTCTCTCTCTCTCTCCCCCAACTCTCCGTGTCCCTGGATGCTGAAGTGCTCCCCCTACTCCATGCTAACTGCTCCCCCTACTCGGTTGACCGCACCTATTGGTTGGTTTTGCTGGTGGACTGCAGATGAGTACGGCTCACACCTCGGTGCCTTCTGTATGTTTTCCCAGTTTCTGGAATAGAGGCTGTTCATACTCTTAACCTAATAAATCTGTCTGATTGTTGAAAGCAGCACCCACACCTGCTCGTCTTTCACCCAAGTGCAACTGACACAAAACCAGAGGAACAGAGTGGGACGGCATCTGGTCAAAGCAGCACGGTTCTGGAATTATGTTACCTAAGACGTTAGAACAGGAGCAAGAAAGCCAAATTTAACTTTGTACCTATGGCTGTTCCCCAGACACAGGACCAAAGGGCTGAAAAGACAGTATGCTAGATACTCTGGGTAAGGGCGTGCACATCCATCCTTGGCCCCTTGTGTGAGCAGAAAGACAGGAGCAAACTGGTGCTTACATTTAATGATGATGATGATGATGATAATATCACTATAGTGATAGTGATAGTGATTTTGGTTTTAATAACTTTGAATCAAAATTTAGATCTAGGAGCTCAACTCTTGTTTCCTACCAGTTCTGTTTTAATAAATGTTAGAGTTCTCTTAGCTAGCTCTAAAACAGATACAAAGTTATGATCAGTTTCTCTCTTTGCATGATAGTTACCTTTAATTTGGAACATCATTTCTGATGGGATAGTGCAGTGTTAGGACACTTACCTTCAAACATGTGCTCAACCATGACTCTATCCCTGGCACCCCAAAAGGTCCTCTGAGCTCTGTCAGGAGTGATTCCTGAGCACTGCCAGGTGTGTCCCAGAACTATCATAGTTTGGAAAAAAAATTGTTGTCAGATTCGTTCATGCAAATATGTATACCTATTAAATTATTCAATACACAGAATCGTACTCTTTCCATTCTGTTCACTATTTCCATTCTGTTCCAATCTTTCCAATCTGTTCACTATTTAAGAATATATATATATTCTTATATGTTCTATATATATATATATATATATATATATATATACATATACACACACATATATATATCTTATACCACCCACACAGCAGAGCCTGGCAAGCTACCTGTGTCATATTTGATATGCCAAAAACCAGTAACAATTATAGACCTCATTCCCATGACCTGAAGGAATGGTTTGAGGCTCTTCCTGTTCCTGGTGCGAGCAGATGCCCTTGGGCTACAGTAGCAGGCGACAGGAAGGATGGAGATTTATTGGTGCCGCAGGAGCAAATCGATGAACAGCGGGAAGACAAGTAATAATAGTAATAGTAGTCATAAAGCTAACCCCTGAAACAATGACGCGAGTCTGGGGGTGCACATTGGGCTCACCGCAGTGAACGGGCAAACTTGGCCCACAGTCCCCTCGCGGTCCTCCCAAACGCCTCACTTTAATTCAATGGCTCTGGAATAGGGGAAGTATGGAGCGTTTAAAGTCTATTCCCTCCCCCGCCCGCTGCCCAGCAGATGATAAGTCACCTCTGAGCTTTAAACCAGAAGTCCTCAAACTGGAGGTCGGCTCAGAGCCGGGAGGAGTCCAGCACACGTAGGACCCTGGTCTCTGCAGGTGTGGGTGGGCGCGAGGGGCAGCACCTAATTGGGTCCCGGGCCTGACGCAGCCCGGCTGAGGCGTGCCGGCTCCCAAGGCTCGGGCTCACCTGGAGGCGGCCTGGGAAAGCGGCTTCCGGGCCGGCTCCGACGAGCTCACCTGGAGGCGGCCTGGGAAAGCGGCTTCCGGGCCGGCTCCGACGGCTCGGGCTCACCTGGAGGCGGCCTGGGAAAGCGGCTTCCGGGCCGGCTCCGACGAGCTCACCCGGAGGCGGCCTGGGAAAGCGGCTTCCGGGCCGGCTCCGACGGGCTCACCTGGAGGCGGCCTGGGAAAGCGGCTTCCGGGCCGGCTCCGACGGGCCTCACCTGGAGGCGGCCTGGGAAAGCGGCTTCCGGGCCGGCTCCGACGGGCTCACCCGGAGGCGGCCTGGGAAAGCGGCTTCCGGGCCGGCAGAGAAGCGCAGTGAACCCGGCGGCGCCCCGCGGCTGCGGGGACTCGGGCTCGCCGCGGGCCCTCCTGGCTGCCGAATCCAGGTCACGCCTGCAGGTTTGCAGCTGTGGGCGAGACGCTGCAGCGGAGGCCTGTTGCCAGGAGCCCCTCGGCCCAGGGAGTCGGCGATTCAGAACCGACTACCCGAGCAGAGCAACTAAGCCCGTGCAGAGAAGCCCACAAACCCTCGGTTCCGAACAGTTCTCGAACTAAGCTAATAAACAGCTAATAAACGACGAAACAGCCGGGCTCCGGGGCCTCCCGGGAATGAGCCGAAAGCCTCCTGGGTGAGGCGTGAAGTTGGCGGTTCCGGCACCCGCGGAGCCGGCGCTTTAATTGGAATTTTGTCCCCAGGGTGGCCCGCCCCGATTCCCGGGCAGCACCTCCGCGGCCGCGAGCCCGCAGCGGGAATCCGGTAGGCGCCGCCCGGGGCCCCGCAGCTCGGGCCAGGCTCTGCCCCGGCGCCCCGAGGCCGGCGAACCGGGCGGTTTGCGGGAGGGTGGTTTTACCATTTTAACCAAAGAATTCACCTCCTGAAAAAAGCAGAAAATTCGTAGGTAACATTTAGGTGGAACATAGAAATAAGTTAATGGGAGACCTGGTTTCCAGTAAGTCAGGATGGCCGAGCGGTCTAAGGCGCTGCGTTCAGGTCGCAGTCTCCCCTGGAGGCGTGGGTTCGAATCCCACTCCTGACAGTGCTTTTTCTCACCGCTAATAAGCACAAAGTCCGCTTACTTTAGGTTGTATTCTCTTGGTGAAATGATCGTTTTGTTTTTTTAAAGGAAAATCAATTTATTTTCTTCCATTGCTCTCTCTTTCCTATTCTCTACTCCCATAAACAATCAGTAGAAAAGGGCATTCTTTTTTCCCTATGATTTTGTAGAACATGTATATTTGGTTTGACTGTATGTGTCTTTAAGAAAATGACTCATATCTCTCATTCTATTTTTATTTTATTCCTTTTACCATGGTTTGACACTTCACTCTGTATATCACACCTTGACCTATAAAAGTTGATGCAGCAGAGAGATCTAGGTATCTGTACTCCAAGAAGTGACATGTTAAGAATGGTTATGTTTTAAACAGTCATAAATGGCAATGCTGTTAGAACTAAGTACTGAAAGTAGATAAAGGGATATGCATGATGCGCACTCAGTGTATGTATTGCAAACCTCAGCATGCAAAAGAAGAGAAAAAGAGGAGGAGGAGGAGGAGGAGGAGGAGGAAGAAGAGGAAGAAGAGGAAGAAGAAGAGGAAGAAGAGAAAGAGGAGGAGGAAGAGGAGGAAGAAGAGGAGGAAAAGAGGAGGAAGAAGAGGAGGAAGAAGAGAGGAAGAGGAAGAGGAAGAAGAGGAAGAAGAAGAGGAAGAAGAAGAGGAAGAAGAAGGAAGAAGAGGAAGAGGAAGAGGAAGAGGAAGAGGAAGAAGAAGAGGAAGAAGAAGAAGAAGAAGAAGAAGAAGAAGAAGAAGAAGAAGAAGAAGAAGAAGAAGAAGAAGAAGAAGAAGAAGAAGAAGAAGAAGAAGAAGAAGAAGAAGAAGAAGAAGAAGAAGAAGAAGAAGAAGAAGAAAGAAGAAGAAGAAGAAGAAGAAGAAGAAAGAAGAAAAGAAACAGGCGTGAAGGGGTTGGGGGGAGGGAAACTGGGTTTCCCATTAGTGGTGGGAAATGTGCACTGGTGGAAGGATGGGTGCTACAACAGTATATAACCGAAACCCAATCATTAAAAACTTTGCAAATGTGAAAAAAAAAAACAAAAGACAAGAAAAGAATTGTTATGTTTTTGAAAGATTGTCATCACACGATAGCTAGAAAAGAATCAAAGAAGGTTGCTTTTTATTGCCCAGGAGGTCACATCCTCAATCTATTTCTGCTCAGTTGAAATCCCCACTTGAGCTCTGGTATTCTAGACCAAGAGGGAATCGGGAGACAGGCATGAATCCTAGACTTGGAATCCAATCCTGATGCAATGTCCTTTAGGCTTCTTAGCTCACTCTGCACTCTGCTAAGTCGGTGAGTGATTATTTCCTTGTGCCTTGGCATTTTCCTCTTCAAAATGGAGGACATAATTTAATCTTTTCTCTTTTTTAATATTTTAGTATACCACCATTAGATATACAATTACAAGATGTTCATGTTTGAATTTTGGTTCTACAGTGTTCCAACACTCATCCCTCCACCCCTGTCCATCTCCCATCACTAATGTCCCCACCTCCCTCCCCTTCCCCCCAGCCTGCCTCCATGGCAGGTTCTTTATCTCCTTTCTCTCTCTCTCTCTCTCTCCCTCGCTTCCCTTTCCTTACACATTGTAGATTGTAATATATTCTAGAACATGATTGGTTCCACTAATTTGATGTACCAGGTTCAGACCACGAAAATGGTGGCAAATATGGTGAGCGAGTCTCATCCGGCTGCTTCCGAGGCCCTACAGAGGTGATGAGCCAACACCCAAAACCCATCTTGCCTCCTGGGACCCTCATGGTCAGTTGAGCTAGGGGAGAGCTGGATGGCAGCTCTCCCCCGTGCGTCTGAGTCTCTGCATCATGGCTGAGAGCCCCGAGGCAGTTCGTGGGTGGGGCCACCAGGCCTCTGGGACAGGTCAGAGAGGGGAAGGGGTACCTCAGCTCCATCTCCAGGAACACCCGGTAACTTCCACCTCCGAGAGCCGCCTTCCTGGGCTCGAACTCGGTTGGTTGCTCTGAGCTGGTCTTGAGATCAGCATCTCTCTTGTGTGGGTTCTGATGAGCTGTGGGGTCTGGTCATGATAACAGCGGCTATTATGGTGAGTGAGTCTCATCCGGCTGCTTCCGAGGCCCTACTGAAGTGATGGGCCCACTCCCAAAACCCATCTTGCCTCCTGGGAGCTCATGATCAGCTGAGCTAGGGCAGAGCCAGATGGTACTCTTACGCGTGCCTCTGAGACTCATCTTTCTATCTCTATTTCTGTCTCTGTATTTCTCTCTCTCTCTTCTCCTACACCTTGTGACTTGCCTTATGGTTTATGATGCAATTATCTATGTATATATTCAGTAGTGAGTTCTAGGGTGACATCATAGTTCCTCATTCCCCATCAACCTTCCAGTTTGTTACAGCTACAATGATCGTTATGATGTACAGATGTGAAAGATCCTGGTCCTAGCCTACTTTGTCATCTAAACCTCCTGTGAGGCTGCGCACTGTCACAGCTGTGTGTCTGGTCTGTCCCTTGACCAGTTCATCTCCATTGTTACTGTTTTTGGCATATCAAATACACTACAGGTAGCTTGCCAGGTTCTGCCATGGCTCTGGGTTCATCCCAGGGGGCCCAGTCTTTTCCTATGTCAGACCATCCACCATCCCTGGCAGAGCCCTGGGTGTGTAGACAAGCCTATCTCCTGTCTGCCACCTGCCAACGCAGGCCGGGCACCGCAGCCACACCTGCAACACCTTGAGGGGCAGGTGGCCCTAATCTTTTCTTTTTCTTTTTGGGTCACACCCGGCCATGCTCAGGAATTATTCCTGGCTCTACACTCAGGATTTACTCCTGGCAGTGCTCGGGGGACCATATGGGATGCCAGGGACTCGAACCCGGGTCGATTGCATGCAAATATCCTACCCGCAGTGCTATCGCTCCAGCCCCACATAATTTAATCTTATCTGCTAAATATGTTGTGAGAATTACCAGACTTGGCAAATAGCAAACACCTGGTAAAGGCCTGTGACATAATAAATGCCTGGTAGGTGGTATTATTTGTTGCTGTAATTGTGCACTTGATGTTTGCGGGAGTCTGTGCTGGACTCTGGAGATCCAATGGTGGACAGTATGGTCACAGCCTTTACTGGAAGGAGTGAACAGATTGACAGCAAAGACAGACATGAAATGGTAAACACACACACTTCCTTCTAGCTCATCACATGGTAAGAGAACCTCAGCCAACCCACGAAACTTAGCGTCATCCACAACTTGCAAATAAAATGCTAGGGTTATCTTATTTTGCAAAGACATTTAGCTTTTTGGAAGACACAGTAAGTCACCTCAGGTGAATGTTCTATGACTGTGCCTCAGAGGGACAGATCAGACAATCTGTGGAGGATCACGCTCTGGGACCTCCAAGGTGTTTCTTGCATCTACTGGAGGAGAAAGACTGGCGTTATGGCACATTTGGCAACAGATGATATAATGGCCTAACCCGAGCAGCGACTTAAGCAGCCTCACCAATAGAGACAGATCTCTGGGTCTGGGGGGTTGGGGGTGGGGGAGACTTGAGCAGAAGCTAGAAAGATATAGTGAAGCGAAAGTCTGCATTTTCATTGAGACCCAGATCCTACAAACAAACAATGAAGAATTTGCCTCCAATAAGAGTAAAGTTGCTCTTGAACTTAAAGCCTCTGGGATCTCTAGTTTATGCAGACTAGACAAGAGACCGTGTTTCAGTCCTTGACCATCTCCACAAAACAATGGCTTCTGAATTAACTATGCTGGTAGAACTTTCTGCATCAGGTGGTTGGGACAGGGCCTGGGGGTAACTGGCACAGAGAACTGTTTGCTTATTTTCCTGGTGTTGTGTTTCATGAGGCCAGCTAGGCAGCAACAATAGACTGCCCCACTTTCAGTTTTCTCTTCTTCCTCCTTGGAAAGTTTTAAAGGCGCCTTAGCCCTTCTCGCTCTTCATCAAATCGGTGTGGATGCTCCCAGTTGCCTGTTCTAGACCCGCGTTCTGTAATGGACGAGAAGAGGGACTTTTGTCCCTTCCTGTTCTTGCTGAAATCATGGTGACAAATACTTGTTGACTTTTAGATTTTTCTTAGTCAAAAATCTCTGCACACAAGACTATCTTTTCCACTAGTTAATAGTAGCTTGTATATTTGGTTGGATTTTAGTAACTGCTATGAATTGAGAAGTAGCAATGACACATCATTAGTAATCATTTCAGGGGCTGGTGTTTCTAAAAAATCATGCCCACAGCTCTGGAGAGCATGTTTGGGGTTTCTTTTGGAAAAGAGAATAGACCAACCAAACACCCTAATATTGCTTGTAATTTCACTTTGTCCGGTGTGGGTACCTGTCTTCTATTCTCCCGGTTTCATTTATATTAGGGTGTCGGGGAGAAGTGAAAGGTGAGGCGGTAATCACAAGTGGAATAAGAAAGCTACCTTTTTTTTTTTGTTCTGAGAGGTGAGTTGATTTTTTTATCTCTGTAAAATGATGACTTCTCACGTTCATTGCCATATGAAACACTTGTGGTATATTCCTGGTGAAAAGTCAGTCCCAGAATTATGTTTTGACGACCCAACTCTTTCTTGGGAGCAAAGAAAGAAACCCCAAAAGGCCCCGCTGGGATTCGAACCCAGGATCTCCTGTTTACTAGACAGGCGCTTTAACCAGCTAAGCCACGGAGCCAACACGAGTGCCGGGATCCGAATCAACAAGGAAAAGGAATGATCTGCTTTTGTTCTATGCGTTTTCCTGTGTTTTTGTTCCTGAGGGTCAGCAAAACACTGGATGCTTCCACTGTGCCTAAAAATGAACCTCAGCGCCCCCTCACCACGCCCTCAAGCAGTAAGGACTGCGGCAGCTGTAGGAAAACGGGGGTCCGCTTCTCTCCGGGATGGAGAAAGGAAAACGCAGGCACTAACCTGAACCTTCGGGGAGCGCAAAGGCATCAGCTGGGAAAATCTAAGCTGGAAGACAAGAATTCAGCAGACCGAGCATCTGAGGGTGAAGAAGGATCTGGGGTGCGGGCGGGGGGGGGAGGACAGGCCAGAGCCCCCCGAATAGTGTGGTGCGTGTCCTCCAGAAAACTTGCAGCATCGGGAACCGGTCCTTACGGGATGCCAGCTCGAGGTTTCCCGTCCCACACATGGATTTCATTACGATTTTCCAGGACAGTTCCAGTGACCCCGCAGCACTGTGCGCCACTGTGTTCCCTAGCCCCCGTCCCGACGGTCAGGCTAATTCCAGAGCTGCCCATTCTGCGCCCAAGCCTCCTGCCCGCAGTGTACCCAGAGGACTCGAGCTTCTTCACCAGAATTTCCAAGTTACCTTGGGGAGTATTTCTAAGTATCCCCAGTTTCTTCTGTTCCCTGGGAAAGAAATCTTTGGGAATATACTTTAAATCTTTGAGAATATATTTGAATCGTATATATTTATTTGAAAGGCTTTTGTTTGCAAAGTATTTATTGCCTTCATAGTGAAAATTAAGTTCTTTGCATCCCAGATCTGCTGACAGCAAATTTCCATATTTCTAACTGTACTAATTTTTTGGCACGCGAGACGACCTCTCCTACTACTTATTTTCTCTTACACACATGATAAGCTGGGATTTGGAATGAAAGTCCATGACTTTGCTACAGATCTTATTTTCCTAATAAGTAAGCTCACACACTTGAAAATACACTCCATGAAAATACTTTTCTTTAATCCTATAAGATTAAGTATAGCACCATCATATGTGTGTGTTTGGAGCCAATATACCCACAAACAGCATGGTCACAGCTAGCATGGCTGACCAAACTGACAGGTATCTAACAGCAGAAGCAACAATGATAACTGATTCGGATTTTTCCTTCAACTGTGAACATCTGCACTGAAATTCAAGGAAGTTGGAGATGATATTAAGCCGGTCAGAGGCAAGTTTTGGTAGAACAAAAGCAACCTCGGTCATTTCCAGAAATCTGAGTGTATGTTCTTGCTGCTTGTTGATTGCCAGTGTAACTGGAAAGAATTCTTGGAAAGGCTCTCACATGGCTCTCTTCCCGCCAAGGGAAATTGGAAAAGGTACAGATGGCTCTGCCAGCAGTCTAAACAAACGTGGGAGTTTTTCAACACCCACGTTACTCAACCATCAACACTGGTTCTCAAGTGCCTGAGGGAGAACCGGAAGAGCAGAAGATGAATAATAGTTCAGCACTCTGATGGGGGAGGCATTGAGGTACCAACTTCTCTTAGTTGATACCCAGTAATTCAGTGAAATTCCAGTCAGAATGTTGCTGGGAGGTATTTTGTATATATGGTTAACTGTATTGACTCCAAGGAAAGATGATCTTCAGTTATAAGGTGGTTTTTATCCATCCCTTATCTGTAAGGGTGGGCCTTATCCAACCAGTAAGCTTTCAGAGCAAAATGGAGGCTTTCTTGAGGAAGAAGTTTTATCTCAGGGCGCTGGATAAGTACTACAGTGGTAGGGTTTGCCTTGCATGCAGTTGGCCTGGGTTCAATTTTCTGCATCCTATATGGTCCTCTGAGCCCCGACCAGGAGTGACTCCTGAGGTCACAGCCAGGAGTAACCCCCGAATATTCCTAGGTATGGCACAAAAGCCAAAGGGAACAAAATATATGTCTATCTTGAGACTACAACATCGAGAGGCTGGAAAGATCGCACGTGGGTAAAGTGCTTAACTTGCAGGCAGTCAACCTGAGCCTGATCTCTGGCATCCTGTATTCCCTGCGCATCAAGCACCAGGTGCAAAACCTGAGCATCACCCAGAGTACAGACACAAGAGCCAAAAAATAAAAATCCTTACCAAAATCCTACCTCTGTGTTTAGGCACAGAGAGAAGGAACGTGCATATATATGTATGTGTGTATGCGTATATATATGCATATATATGCATATAAATATGCACGTGTATGCGTGTATATATATATTTAAAAGCTATTGCAATGTTTTGAACGGAGAACAATGCACGCATCAAACGTTAGGCTAATTTTGTTAGACTGCTCCTTTCCCTCTGTTAACGCTCAATGTACAGAGCTCCTGAGCTGCAGAAAGCACGGAGCGGATGCAGCCGTCCCGACCTGCCACAGGTGTCAAATTCTATCCTGGAGGCCCTAAGGAAGCAGCCGCAGGCATCGAGGGTGCTTAGCACTGTCTTGCGTTAGTAAACATTTTGAAAATCAAATTTAAAAGGACCCAAGGTGAGAAAGCAAGGAAGTGCGTCTGCCGCCTGCGTCCGGAGCGCGTCGGGTCAGGACCTGGCTGGGGCGCTCTGCAGCGTCGCTTTAGAGGTGCTGCGCTCACCTCCCGCCGGCTCATCTTCCGCAGCGCAGGCGCCAAGCCACCTGTCTCCACGTTTGCATTTCCGGGGCTTGACTCGATCCTCGGGGTTCAGGCAATGCAAGCAGGAATGCAGAGGTGTTGGGGGCGGGGAGGCCGAGGGCGTCTTTCTAGCCTCCCACCTGCATCTCCGGCGTGGAGTGTGCAGAGACAGACGGAGGAGGGGGCCCCGGGAGGGTGCAGACGGAGGAGGGCGCAGTGGTCACTAGGTCGCTGCTGCAGCACGGCCGCAGCCCGGCGCACCGGCTTTCCGTTTCCGTAGAAGCAGTGCGCGGAAGGCCGCGGCCGCCGCCTGCTTTCTGATGAAGGCCCGTCCGCGCGGGCCTCCTACGTGCAGGGCCAGTGGCGCAATGGATAACGCGTCTGACTACGGATCAGAAGATTCCAGGTTCGACTCCTGGCTGGCTCGGTGTGCGCTTCTCCTTTTTCTCATTCTTTCCTTTACGTCCACTGACCAGCAAGATGCTCGATGGCTGTGGAACTCCCACTGCAAACGCCGTTCTCCTGTCTCTGAAGCGAGGACGCCCCTGTGGACCACGAAGAGGGTCGTCGCTCCTAGACGGTGTAATTTTCACATCTGGCCAGGAGTGGCGCTAACGAGACCGCGGTCACTAGAGGGTGCACAGGCAGCTCCCCCCCCGCGCGCGAGCTACACACACACGCACACACGCACACACACACACACAGCCCCCTAGGTCACACCCAGCTTCCTGGATTCAGCAACATGGAAGCAATATGAAACAGGAAATTAGGAGAAAGAGTCAAGGAGATTGAAGTCTTGCTTTTCTCTACCCTCTCAGCCATTTCTAGAATACATTTGTTGAAGATTGTCCTTGTCTTCACGCGGCAGGGCTTCGGCCGAGTCAGAGTCGCTAGGCTGGGAAAGAAAGGGACCCGTGAACCTGTCAGTGACGCGGGACCCCAGGGTCCCCCGGAGGGGGCGTAGCTTGCAGCAAGAACAGCGGGCTGGGAGGGGGCGTGGCTTGCAGCAAGAACAGCGGGCTGGGAGGGGGCGTGCCTTGCAGCAAGAACAGCGGGCTGGGAGGGGGCGTGGCTTGCAGCAAGAACAGCGGACTGCGGCTGGCCGCTCGCACGGAGTTTCCGTAGTGTAGTGGTTATCACGTTCGCCTCACACGCGAAAGGTCCCCGGTTCGAAACCGGGCGGAAACAGGCTGCTCTTTTTCTCCCCCATTCCTTTTGTACATTTGTCACACCCTCCAAATCACAATCCCCCTCCTCTCCTTCTCGACTTCCCCGCGGCCGCGCTGCCGTGATTCAGCCCAGGCCCGCAGCCGGAGTGGGCGACACACGTCTCGCGAGGGGACCGCGGGTCTCTCCCGGCCCCCCCCCACGCCCGGCGGCCCGGGTGCCTGCAGCCCCGGAAGCGCATCCTCGCCTCCCCTCGGCCTTCCTGTTCCCGCCGTGCCCGCCGCCCTGCTCGTCTCGGGCCGGGGTCCGCGCGCCCTGGACGGCGCCGGCGATCGAGTAAGTAGCGCGGAGGCCTGCGCTGGAGGCTCCTGGGCCGGGGGCGCCGGCCGCTGCCCCGTTGGCGCCGGGGACCCGCCGACCGCCCGGCCGGTGATGCTGAGCGAGCTCGGCCCGCGCCCCCCCCCGACGGCCGTGCTCTGCCGCCCGCCCTCCGCAGCGTCCCCGCCCGCGACGCCGATCTCCTGGAGGGCGAACCGGCACTCGGGGGTCCCGATCCGAGGCCCTGCTGGCGGGAGAAGCCGCCCCGGGCCCGGGCGCAGGAGATTGGGGATGGAAGGAGCAGGCCCGGGGTGGGGGAGGTGGCGGGGCCCGGGCTCCCCCTGCTTCCCGTCCGGGTGGGCGTCCTCCCCAAGGACGGGACCCCGAAGGCCCGAGTCTCCCCACTTTGGGTCTGCGCTCTCCGCGTGGAAAAGAACATCACCAAGTTCAGAACCATTAAGGACGAAACCAACTGTGGATTCGGCCGCGGTGCCTGGAAACCAGAGCAAAGTGGCTGCGGCTCTTTAAAATCAGGACCCGGGCCCAGGGTCCGGCCCCGGCCTCGGTCTCTCCAGGGCTAGCAATTGATGCATTGCCACGTTTTGGTGGCAAAGTCACGTCATTTCTGGTGCCAGCAGCGTCCAGTGCAGCCTATAGGGTAGCCCTCTGGAAGCCATTTGTTTCTTTTGGGGGTGACCATTAGGAGTCCTAAGAATTAGCCAGGTCTGGATTTTCACTGCTCCATGGAGATTTATGCCAGGGATGATGTGGATGGGATGTGTTTAGGGCCCGAGGAAACGAAGGCAATCCTCACTCTGAGCTGTTTCCGTCTTTGGTCTCCCTCCTCGCCTTGGCTCGACCTTCCCTTTCCCTGCCTGCTCTGGAAGCCAAGAGGTTTGAAAATGCGCTCACTGGTGCCCTTTGCTAAGACGTTTTCGTTTCAGATCCATCCCCTCCATAGCACTCGGAAGTAGGAGTGAAGCTGGTTCCCCCACAAAGGACCGGGCCAAGGGCACTGAGAGGAATTGGGCGTTTGCTCTCCCATTTTGCTCTCCCAGTTGGGGGTTTTTCTCCCCCCTGTGAGTCGCAGCGGGGAGGCCCTAAGCCAACCAGTTGCAGATGAGTGACATTTTGTTTGGAAGCCTGTGCCAGTCTCTTGGAACCGGAACGTTCTGGCAAGATGCTGCAGTGCCTAGCCGCTGCCTTTCTCACCTTCCTTTCCCTCCCCTCTCACCCCATGAAAACCCAGGCTAGCTCCCTCTCCCCACCTTCTACCACCCTTGGGAGGTGAAAAGCAAAATAAATAGTCTCTGGAGCATAATGGCTCTGGTGACTTCACGGTCCGTGTGCAGGGGCGCACTGCACCTTGCTATGGTCTTTCGGGGTGTTATTTTATCCTTTGAACTCGCCTGCCTAAGCTTCGTATTAGGATGAATTTCCTTCCAGAGTTCTTTTCAATCCCACGGCACTTTCTTGCTATCCAGATTTAGAGATAGAGAGACAAAAAGGAGTCCTTCTGACTTTGGAGTGGGAGCGAGGACCAAACAAGTGCTGTCCCCTAGTTTAGTGACAGGCACGGGAGCAAACGAAGATTCTAGAATGTGCGTGCGTGTGTGTGTGTGTGTGTGTGTGTGTGTGTGTGTGTGTGTGTGTGTGTGGCCGAGATGGAGTTTGGTATTGCATGAGGTGGGATTTGGTTTGTGGACAGTAGAGACCGCCACTATGAAAAGGGGGTGGGGGATGGAACTGGAAAATTGAAGAGAAATTCTTGTTTAAGAATGGGCAAAACCTCAAAATTAAATTCGAAAAGTGGCACTCAGAGGGCTTGGCTTTCGTGGGTTAACAGCAAAAATGCCACAGACTGCGTGACTTCAATATAGAGTCATTTCCTCCCAGCTCTGGAAGCTGCCAGTCCCAAACCAAGGTGTGAGGCACGTTTGCATTCTTCGGGGGCCTCTCTGGTTTGCCCATCTGTGCTGTCAGTATACTAATCTCTTCTAACCCGTCCTTAGGCGGTTGGAAGCAGCACACCCAGCAGCATCAGGTGTTACTCCTGGCTCTTCACCCCGGAATGACTCCTGGCAGTGTATGGGAAATCTTACGGGGTGCCAGCAATTAACACAGGTCGGCCACGTGCAAGGCAAGCTCCGACCCACTGTACTCTCACTCTGGCCCTTAGTCCCTCTTCTTTCCCCTGAATTACCTCTTGAAAGGCCTTAGCTCCATACGCAGTCACAGTCTGAGCTGCCGGAACTTAGGGTTTTATTTAACCTGTGAATTTGGGAAGATCAAAACTCAGCTCAGGGCCGGAGCAATAGCACAGTGGGTAGGGCGCTTGCCTTGCATGCGGCCTACCGAGTTCCATCCCGGCATCCCATATGGTCCCCTGAGCATCGCCAGGAGTAATTCCTGAGCAAAGAGTCAGGAGTAACCCCTGAGCGATACGGGTGTGACCCAAAAAAGAAAAAAAAAATCAGCTCACAGGGACCGTTTGCCTTGCATGCTGCAGACCTGAGTTCAATCCCCGGCATCCTATATGGTCCCCTGAGCACCGCCAGGAGTAATTCCTGAGTGCAGAGCCAGGAGTAACCCCTGAGCACGCCGGGTGTGACTCAAAAGAAAAAAAAAAAAATCAGCCCATAGCACTGTCCCATTTCCCAGAGTCAGAAATTGATGTTTAATGACATGACTGACATGGTTTGGGGGAATTCTCAAAAAGTTCATTTCCAAAGTTAACCTCTTTACTAAGTGTGGGAAATGGTAATATCAGACTAGAACTCACCATTGAATATACCCAAAGATAAATTTAAATGATAAACCCTAAATATCTGCAGGACTAACTGCCGTGGGTAAAAATAGAGAGACAGAGAGAGAAAGAGAGGAAAAGGGGGTACCTGCTTTGAAGCAGCCTGTGGGTGGGGTGGGCGGGAGGGGGTGGGGTACACTGGTGGTGGGGATGGGGCACTGGTGGAGGGAGGGGTGCTGGAATACTGTATTACCAAGAACCAGTTATGAACGCCTTTGTAATTGTCTCACGGTGGTATAATAAAAAAATTTTTAAAAAAGAAAAAAAAAGTTAACCTCACCCCAAATTTAACACACGGCATATCCTCATCCTTACTCCTCATTTTGTAGTAGGATGGAAACATTGTCTGTTTCCACTGCAAACAGATGACTTTCTTCTGATTTCACTATTCGTCTTCGTTTTGAATAAGGAAAAGGCTATTTTTCTCGGTTAATGTAATCTTTGCAAGTTTTCACAGCTATCAAGAATTGTAAGAAAAGGCTAGAGCAGATGGTCGTCTTGCCCGCGGCTGCTAAGGAGCAATCCCATTAGACCAGTGGGTTTCAAGCTTTTTTGCACCTGCCCACTGGCTCGAGCCTTGGTCCTGCGGCTGAAAATCATGTATGCACACAAGCCAGCCCCGCTGACTCACATTGACACGGACGCGTGGCGCCAGTGGCTTGCTCTTGGATGTGGCTTCATTAACTAACACAAATTGCAGCCCTGATGTCACTGTGTTAAATAAAGAAAACAGGTACAAGAATTTCAGTGTACAGAAATGAGTGATTCATAAGCTCTCTAACTTGTTCTCTGGTTATGTGATTTTTCTTCTTAGATTTATTTTAACAAAGAGGAACTGTTAAAGCCCCCAAACTGAAAGATTGTTGCCATGTGTTGGGAAAATGACCTCAGTATCAGCCTTAATAATATTTTTTTTTTTTAGCAGTGAAGTAAAGCAGATTTTATTATGGAGGTTTTTAGGATGGGGAAGGAGTAGGGAAAGAGAGAGTAACGTGCTCAAGGGAGAACGTGGGGCTGCTCCAGAGGCAGAGAGCGAGCCCAGCCTTAATAATTTTTTGTCCTGGTGCTAATAATATATTTGCCAGCTAAAATTTTGCTTTAACATGCATGACAGACTATTACTAATTCTGTGATATCTGTATCTTCTTAACTAACAATTAATATTTTCTTTTTAAAATAAAAGATTTTCAGCCAGAGCAGTAGGAGAGCAAAGGGCACTTGCTTTGCACATGGCCAATCTGGGTCTGATCTCTGGCATCCCGTAAGGTCCCCAGAGTCCTGCCGCGAGTGATTCCTGAGCACAGAACCAGGACTGAACCCTATGGTTTTACAGAGGCCAGACCTGTGTGGCTGTGGGCCACCAGGAAACCTGAGTGCTGAGAGGGCCATGCAGTGCCAGGATTGAATTCAGGGGCGTGCGGGCGCGGTGTGTGCTCTGCCACTGGGCCATATCCCCACCCTCTAATTCTTTCAAAGATTTAAAAATTTATAAATATTTTGGGGACCGGAGTGATAATACAGCAGGTAGGGTGTTTGCCTTGCACACAGCTTACGGAGTTCAATACCCAGCATCCCATATGGTTCCTGAGCACCACCAGGAGTAATTCCTGAGTGCAGAGCCAGGAGTAACCCTTGAGCATCACCGGTGTGGCCTTAAAATATATATATTTAAATATATATATATATATATATATGTGTGTGTGTGTGTGTGTCTATATATATTTAAGTCTCTATATATGTCTATTTAAGTCTATATGTCTGTATATATTTAAGTATATATATAAATATATATATATATATATATATATATTTTTTGCTTTTTGGGTCACACCCGGCGATGCTCAGGGGGTTTCTCCTGGCTCTGCACTCAGGAATTACTCCCTGGCGGTGCTCAGGGGACCATATGGGATGCCAGAGATCGAACCCGGGCCAGCATAGGGCGGGCGTGCAAGGCAAACTCCCTACCCACTGGGCTATCACTCTGGCCCCTAAACTTATATATATATATATATATATATATATATATGTATGTATATGTATATGTATATATGTATATATATGTATATATATATATATAAGTCTACCAAAAGTTAATTAATTTTCTTGTTTTAAAAAATTCGTGGAGGAGGCCAGAGCGGTAGCACGACGGGTAGAGCGTTTCTCTTGCGTGTGGTGTATATATATACCCAGGTCAGCTGTGTTCAGGACAGATGCCCTACCTGTTGTACTATCACTTCTGTCCCCACCGAATATATATATATATATATATATATATATATATATATATATATATATATATATATATATATATATATATATATATATATATATAAATCTAGGTGTGTGTGTGTGTGTGTGTGTATACACATCCAGCAGTGCTCAGTGCATGTGGCCGACCTGGGTTCTGGGTGTGTGTGTGTGTGTGTGTGTGTGTGAGTGTGTGTACACACACACACACCTGGTGTATATATAGACATATATATATATATAGACTTAACCCCTGAGCTCAGGGGTTATTCCTGGCTCTGCACTCAGGAATTACTCCTGGCGGTGCTCGTGGGACCATGTGGGATGCCGGGATTGAACTCAGGTCGGCCGCGTGTAAGGCAAGTGCCCTACCTGCTGTGCTATTGCTCTGGCCCCCTGCACCGAATTCTTTAAAAAAATAAAATTAATTGACTTTTGGTATAATTAACTATTTTTAGAGCAATTTTGAGTTTGTAGAAAAATTACAGAAATGCAGCAATTTTTTTCTATACAAATAGACTATATCCTTTTTTTCCATACCTCAGTCTGTCCTATTATCAATAACTTACATTGGTGTGGTACATTTATTACAACTGATGAACTACTTTATATATTATTAACAAAAGCCATAGTTTGCGTTAGGGATAACACTTTGAACACAGTTCTTTGTGGATGTTCCCAAATGCTGTTTTCCTGGATCCACTCTAATAAACAATGTACAGAATAATTACC
The DNA here is from genome assembly GCA_021461705.1 of Cryptotis parvus. NCBI lineage: Eukaryota > Metazoa > Chordata > Mammalia > Eulipotyphla > Soricidae > Cryptotis > Cryptotis parvus. The sequence goes on from JAJIBD010008928.1 coordinate 49,861, forward strand.
TTGCCCTAAAAATGGACCCTATCATCCTTCTCAATTTTTTTTTTTTTTGCTTTTTTTTTTTTTTTTTTTTTTTTTGCTTTTTGGGTCACACCCGGCAATGCTCAGGGGTTACTCCTGGCTCTTCCCTCAGGAATTACTCCTGGCGGTGCTCGGGGACCATATGGGACGCCGGGGATCGAACCCGGGCCGGCACAGGCCAGCCGCGTGCAAGGAAAACGCCCTAACCGCTGGGCTATCGCTCCGGCCCCTCTTTTTGCTTTTTTGGGTCACACTCGGCAACGCTGAGGGGTTACTCCTGGCTCTTCGCTCAGGAATTACTCCTGACTCTTCACTCAGGAATTACTCCTGGCTCTTTGCTCAGGAATTACTCCTGACAGTGCTCCAGGGACCATAGGGGATGCCGGGGATCGACCCTGGGTTGACCACGTGCAAGGCAAACGCCCTACCCGCTGTGCTATCTCTCAGACCCCTCTCCTCAAATTTCTAATATATTAATAAGTTAACAGTAACATGAGGTGAGAACCCTTCCCTCTAAAATTATTTTAGGTGGCTGGTAGCCCCTCCCAGAACTGCTGCTGGGGCTCTCGGCCGGACACCAGGTATTCAGGTGCAAGGCAGAGACTCTGCCTGCCAGCCCTGAGCTAGACTGATGGGGCATCTTGGGGTGGGGACAGGATTTTGCTCCTTAGCCTGTCCTCTGCCAGGCTCCCAGACGTCAGAAAACCTCGTGCAACACAACCACAGTCATCCTTTGGTCCAGACTCCACAGCTGGACACAGCCCGATCCCCATGGTGTGCAGGCACCTGCGTGATGATCTCAAGTTTACCACAAACATGTGAGTCAGAGGCTAGGTAAGACAGAGAAGGGAACAGTGTGCTGATAAATGTTGAAAATGACCTTACCATTGGAGAACTGAATATAGGCATTGAATATAGGCAAAAAGATACACATGATAATCTCTAAATGTATTACTATCCACAATGTGTAAGAAAGGGAAGCAAAGAGAGAGAGAGAGAGAGAGAGAGAGAGAGAGAGAGAGAGAGAGAGAGAGAGAGGATAAAGAACCTGCCATGGAGGCAGGCTGGGGGAAGAGGAAGGGAAGTGGGGACATTGGTAATGGGGAAATGGACACGGGTGGAGGGATGGGTGCTGGAACACTGTAGAACCAAAACTCAAACATGAACATTGTGTAATTGTATATTTCACAGTTGTATAATAAATTTTTTTTTTCTTTTTGGGTCACACCAGGGATGCTCAGGGGGTTACTTCTGGCTCTGCACTCAGGAATGACTCCTGGCAGTGCTCGGGGACCATATGGGATGCCGGGGATCGAACCGGGCCCAGCACAGGCCGGCCGTGCAAGGCAAACGCCCTACCCGCTGGGCTATCGCTCCGGCCCCAGTTGTATAATAAAATATTTTTTTAAAAAATTCTCTTTGGCCTTCCTAGGTGCAAAATGACTTTTATCCCACTGACCCTTTTTCATCTCTGTGTGTCTGTCTCCTCTGTAAGGTCTCTGGAGAGTCAGCCAGCCTGTCTCCTGAGAAGCTTCTTCAAGGTGAGTTTCAAGGAGCGAATCCACATCTACCTCCTTGGACGCAGCAGTTGCCAAGGACACAGTCTTCTTGAATTCACCTTTGTTGTCACCTGCCATGTTCTAGCCTTTGACATGTGGCCTTCATGGCCCCACTGCTTGGGATGGACCTCAGGAATGCAACAGGAAGAGTGGCGTTCCCACACCAGGGGCTGGGCCAAACCACAATTTTGGAGTGGGATGGGAGGATGGTGGAATGGCATGTCCATTCGTGAGGATAGTGTGGCGACAACAGGAGCTCACCCTTCTGACTGTGTCTCATCAATAACAAGAGAAGAGGGCCCAGAGTGATAGTATGCTGGGTAGGGGCGCTTCCCTTGCACGCAGCAGACCCAGGTTCAGTCCCTGGTGCTCCTTCTTATCCCTTCAGCACCTCCAGGAGTGATTCCTGAGCACAGAGCTGGGTGTAGCCCAAAAACTAAAGCAACAATAACAATAGATAACAATATCTATAATATAGATGCAGAATATTGGGTGGCTGTGTCACTTAACACCCATCTCGTCACGCTTTTTGTCTCTGGGCCACACCCAGGGTTTAAGATGAAGGCTTGGACCTGGGCCTCCTGCTTGCACTCTAGCCTGACCTGTCTTCCGGCCCCACGTGGGACGCCAGTCCCCCAAATCTGAAACCTAGTGCTTTTCATGCCATTACCCTCTCACCATTTCATGCTGCTCCCCCATTGTAGGAACAGCCTTCTGTCTTCTACCCGTTTCTCTCCTGACACACCAGTTCCTATACCCAGAATTCATCTGGGTCGACTGGGACCTCTTTCTCTATTCTTTTTTTTTTTTTTTTTTTTTTTTGGGTCACGCCCGGCAATGCTCAGGTGTTACTCCTGGCTCTGCACTCAGGGGTTACTCCTGGCGGTGCTCGAGGGACCATATGGGACGCCTGGGGATCGAACCCGGGCCGGCACAGGCCGGCCAGCGTGCAAGGCAAATGCCCTACCCCGCTGGGCTATTGCTCCGGCCCCCTCTTTCTCTATTCTTTTTCTTTAAAAGTTCTTTTTCTTTATTGTGTTAGAATTAGAATTTTTTTTTTATTTTTTGGGTCACACCTGGTGATGCTCTTCACTCAAGAATTACTCCTGGCGGTGCTCAGGGGACCATATGGGATGCGGGGATCGAACCTGGGTTGGCCACTTGCAAGGCAAAAGCCCTACCCACTGGACTATGGCTCTGGCCCCTGAATTTTTTTTAAAGAGTTTTAAAACTTGTTTAAACATTTTTCCTTTTTCTAAAACTTGTTTAAACATTTTTCTTTTTCTTGGTTTTGGGGCGACACCAAATGTGCCCAGGGATCTCTTCAGCAGTGCTCAGGGACCAAACCCAGGTTGGATGTGTGCAAGGCAAATGGCTTTCCAGCCTTACTATCTGTGGCCCAGAGTCCTTCGTATTTCACATTGAATTATAATCTATTCACTACTGCTGCTGAATAGTATTCTCTGGCATAGTTTCTACCAAATGTCTCTCTTCTGTTGAAAGACAGTGGGGCTGAGAGTACAATGGGTAGAGCCGTGCACACAGCCAACCTGGGTTTGATCCCTGGTACCCGTATGATCCCTGAGCCCACTAGGAGTGATCCCTGAGTGCAGATCAGGAGTAAACCCTGAACATCAGCGGGTGTGGCCTTCACCAGAGAAAAAAGAAAGAAAGGGGTTCCCAGCGATAGCCCAGCGGGTAGGGCGTTTGCCTTGCACGCGGCCGGCTCATGCTGGCCCGGGTTCGATCCCTGGCATCACATATGGTCCCCTGAGCACTGCCAGGCATTCCTGAGTGCAGGGTGCCAGCTGTGACCCAAAATGGAAAAAAAAAAGGAAGGAAGAAAGGAAGACAAACAGAAAGAAAGAAAGAAAAGCAAACTGATGAATGGGGGTTAGTTCTTTCAAAATACATTGCTATAACTGTTCCTGTAGGAGTGGTCTTCTGCTTCCTCCTCCTTCCTCTTCCTCTTCTTCCTCCTCCCTCTTCCTCCTCTTCCTCTCCTTCCCCTTCCCCTCCCCTTCCTCCTTCCCCCCTTTTTTTTTTTGCTTTTTTGGGTCACACCTGGCAATGCTCAGGGGTTTCTCCTGGCTCTGCACTCAGGAATTACTCCTGGAGGTGCTCAGGGGACCATATGGGATGCCGGGATCGAACCCTGGCCGGCCGCATGCAAGGAAAGCGCCCTACCTGCTGTGCTATGACTCCGGTCCCCTTCCCTTCTCCCCTCTCCCCTTCTCCCCCTACTTCCCCACCTCTCCCTTCTCCCTCCCTTCCTCCCCTCCTTCCCCTTCTTCCCCTTCTTCCTCCCCTCCTTCCCCTTCTTCTCCTTCCCCTTCTTCCTCCCCTTCTTCCCCTTCCCCTCCCCTCTACCCCCCCCCTCCTTCATTCTTCCTCCATCTTCTTCCTTCCTCCTTCCTCCTTCTTCCTCCTTCCTCCTTCCTTTTTGAGTCATACCCAGCAATGCTCAGGGGTTACTCCTGCCTCTGCACTCGGGAATTATTCCTGGCGATGTTTTGGGGACCATATGGGATGCCCGGGAATTTCCCCAGGTGGCTGCATGCAAGGCAAACGCCCTATCACTGGACTATCACCCAGCACCCCGTAGGGAGTCTTCTATGTACATGCCCACCTCCACCACCACCACCAAAGATGCCCCTTGAAAATGCCCACAAGGAAAAGTACTTTGGATAATCTCACACTTTTCTGAAGTGAATAATTCATCTTACATATATTACGATTTCATGTAAGTGTGTTGGTCTCTTCTATTCAGTCTTTCCTTTCTGTGTCTTGTTAAAGAACAGTTTCTGGGAGCAGTGTGAGGGACAACAGAACTCTACAGACTGGCCGAGCCACCTGCCAGCCGCCGCTGACATCATGCCCAAGAGAAAGGCCAAAGGCGATGCGAAGGGGAGACAAGGCCAAGGCGAAGGAGCGAGCCACAACGGAGATCGGCACGGTTGTCTGCCAAGCCTGCGCCCCCGAAACCAGAGCCCAGGCCCAAAAAGACCCCTGCGAAGAAGGGGGAGAAGCTGCCCAAAGGGGAGGAAGGGGAAGGGAGATGGTGGGAAAGAAGGGAACAACCCCTCCAAAGGCCGCGATGCCGCCCCGTCACAGAGAGCCGAGGGCTCCGGGGGAAACCAAGTGACGCGGGCCTCGGGGCTCCGTTCCTAGGGACTCAGCTGTGTGAGAGTCTTTTTTTTTCTCAAATCAAGTTTATAAAAATGTAGATTTTTTTTTCTTTCTAAGTTATGTTGTTAGCACACAGCACACTTTGTTGTCGCTCTTTCGTGGAAAGGGCCAGTACCACTAAAGGAATGTCCCAGAAGCTAGTTTGAAATGGGCCATAGGATTTTCTGTTGCTTTTGTGATGGCTCTTGGTTCCAGGAGCGACAGTCCGAGAGACGCACCTGCCACCCGCAGGGCTCAAGGCCTCAACCTGGAGGAAGAAACCGTCGTGTCTTTTCCACCAGCAGAGACTTGAAGCCCAAACCCAGAATGATGACGTGGCCTTGGCACCCCGAGATTGGCCCTGTCTGGCCCACAGCACCAGGCTGGATGGGGAGGCCGGAGAGGGGTGCGGGGAGGGCCGGGTCCCGTGTGTATTCTGGGCGTCCCGGAGCTGCGAATGCTGCAGTTTCTAGAGCCTGGGCCCCAGCTCCAGTGGGTCTGGGCAAAACAGTTTCAGGCCCCTTCGAGTGCCTGCGTTTTGCAAGAGCAGGAGACTGTTGATTTGGCAGGGGAGGGAGTTTATTTGGAGTAAAATATAGGGTTTGTCACCCATGTTCTGTGGGAATTAAATGCTTTTGCAAAGGATCTTGTAAAGCTGGATATAAGTCGGTTTGGCAAAGGGAGCAGAGGCCTTATTTTCTGCCCAAAGTTCTAAAGATATTCTTTATTGCATTGTAAAAGGTTTATGTTTTCGCTTATCACATTTGTGGAAAATGTGAGCTAGATGTTCAATGTATTTTTTTTCTGTGTGGGTTAATGGTTGTTCCAGCCCTGTCTTCTGAACCGTTCCTCCAACTACTAATCCCTAACACTGAAGCATAAATTGGGGAGGTGGGGGCTGTTCGTGGCTTTCCTGACTCACGGGTCAGTTTGTCTCCCTGAGGCAGTCGGGCACAATTCTGAGTGCTCCGGCTATAGAGAAGAGCCGTGCCGGGTCAGGGGAAATCCCACCTCCCTCTAAAATGTCCTTTTCTTGAGTGTTTCTTGCCTATTCTTAGGCAAGAAAGTGTTTCTTAGCTTTTCCATTCAACTTCTGGAATAAAATCCAAAAGTTCTGTAAACAAAAGAATGTTTGCATCTTATTACATTTGTATTGAGCTTGTTACAGTCACTACATTGTGGCTTCCAGTCTGTGAACAAGGTATTGCTCTCCATTTAGAGTTTTTCAATGGCTTTCAATAAAGTTTTATAATTTTCTCCATAAATGTCTTCTTGTTGTATTGCCTAGGGGCTTTATACTTTTTTTTTTTTTTTTGGAGGAGTGGCACACCTGGCTAGGCTCGGGTTAGCTCCTGGCTCTGCATTCAGGGAGTTACTCCTTGTGCTCGGGGGCCATGTGAGAGGCCAGGGATCTGGGCCAGCTGCATGCAAGGCACACATGCTTCCTGCTGTATTATCTCTCCAGCTCAAAAGACTTTTTTTTACTTTTTTTTTTTTTTTTTTTTTTTTTTTTTGCTTTTTGGGTCACACCCGGCAGTGCTCAGGGGTTACTCCTGGCTCTGCACTCAGGAATTACTCCTGGCGGTCTCGGGGGACCATATGGGATGCCAGGAATCGAACCCAGGCCAGCATGGGCCGGCCACGTGCTAGGCAAATGCCCTACCCACTGGGCTATCGCTCCGGCCCAACTTTCTACTTTTTGATGCTCTTTTATATAGTATATCTTTGAATTATTGCATTTTCTATTTTTTAGTTTTTATTTATTTATTTATTATTTATTTATTTATTTTGCTTTTTTGGGTCACACCCGGCAATTCTCAGGGGTTACTCCTGACTCTCCACTCAGGAATTACTCCTGGCGGTGCTCAGGGGACCATATGGGATGCCGGGGGATCAAACACTGGTCAATCTCGAGCAAGGCAAATGCCCTGCCCACTGTGCTATAACTCGGGGCCCAGGGATTTTCTACAAAGCAACTATCCTCCATATAAACAATTAGTCTTTATAGTCTTTATATGTTTTTTGCTGGGGTGGGGCAGGGGAGGCTGTTAGGCATTGTCCAGGGACCAGAATATGCCCTCGAGGTGTTGCAGGTGTGGCTGTGGTGCTGGCTGCCAGCAGGTGGCAGACAGGAGACAGGCTTGTCTACACCCAGGGCTCTGTCCTGTGGGCCCTGGATGGTTGATGGTCTGACATAGAAAAAGACTGGGTCCCCTGGGATGAACCCAGAGCCAGAGCAGAGCCTGGCAAGCTACCCATGGTGTATTCCATATGCCAAAAACAGTAACAATAATGGACTTCATTCCCAACGAACGGAGATGTTACTGGCGCCCACTCTGCAAACTGATGAACAATGGGAAGACAAGTGATTAAGGAAAGTCTTATCCCATTCAACTTATTCTTATTTTTGGGGGTCACACCCAGCGACGCTTAGGGGTTATTCCTGGCTCTTCACTCAGAAATTACTCCTGGAAGTGCTCAGGGGACCATATGGGATGCCGGGGATCGAACCCAGGTCAGCTGCGTGCAAGACAAATGCCCTACCCGTGCTGTGCTATCACTCCGGCCGCATTCAGCTTATTCTTGTGACAAATTTATGTGACAAGGGATCTTAAGAAAACAAGTTGTGAGGCCAAAGTGATAGTACAGCGGATAGGGTTTGCTCCCTGACATCCCATATGGCCCCCAAGCACCTCCAGGAGTAGCCCCTGAACATCACCAGGTGTGAACCAAAAAGTCAAAAGAGAAAACAGGTTGTGGGCAGTTGAATGTAAGGAGATCCTCTGATGAAACAGCATTTGAAGAGCATGGAGAGGAGCAAGAGGAATAAAGCAAAAAGCACAGCACAAGGCGAGAGCAAATGCAGAGGTGCAGGGGAGAGAGATTTGGGAGGCTGAAGAACAAAGAGGAGCTGGAGAGCTATTAGGTAGCAGCTAGCAGGACAGCAGGCAGGACACTTTCCTTGAATGTAGTCAACCCCAGTTGATCCCTGGCACCACATATGGCCATGAGCACCACCAGGAGTTATCCCTGAGTTCAGAGCCAGGAGTAAGACTGAGCACTGACTGATTGATGTGGCCCCCAACCCAACACACACACCAAAAGCAAAGGAAGGACAGTCAATCCAGGGGCAAGCAGGCCTATTGAATTAAAAAAAATTTAGTGTATCTAGCAACACCAACTCAGAAGTGCTATTGTTTCTTTACAAGGTTGCTAAGTTTTTAGACAGAAATATTGCTGAGATGAGGCTGGAATGGTAGTACAGTGGGGAGACACTTACCTTGTGGGTGGGCTACCCAGCTTCCATCCCAATCACACAGTGCCCTTAAGTATTTCCAGGACTAATCCCTGAGCTAAGAACCAGGAATAAGCCCTCAGCACAGACCTGAGAAGCAAAAGTCTTGGAAATTAGGCTTTAAAACCCTTGGGGCCACACCCAGTAGGCTCAGCACTTACTCCTGGCTCTGCACTCAGGAATTACCCCTGGCAGTGCTCAGGGGACCATATGGGATGCCGGAGAATGAACCCAAGTTGGTTGCCAGCAAGGGAAACTCCCTACCAGCGTACCATTGCTCTAGTCCCTGCTGACTTTCTTTGACCATTGACATTCAGTACCTAGAAATCTGTAAATTAGCATCCTGGTTAATAAATACTTTGAAAGTGGGTGCTTGATCTGAAGCAGCCCAAATGATGCTGAATTTGTAAGATCTGAGGATTACAAAGAGCTGTGACTTTGGTCCTGGGGGCTTTGGAGAGGAGGAAATGGGCCTTTCCCTGCCTCTGCCCTACTTCCTCTTTACCCTGTTCTCAGCTGAAGTCACCTTCCAGTGGATTCCACAGCAGCTCCTGAAAATGACCCTGAAGCACTATGATACTCTTGAGCTCTGCAGAAACCGTCTGACTCTTGTAGGCCACTTAGCGCCTTCCTCCTTCATGTCACCTCCTTGCAAAGCAGCCCCTGTGCCCGCAGTGAGTCAGGAAGGCTGGGACCCGGGACCAGGTAGTTTTCTCCCTATATCTCCTCAAAACTCTCACAGAACAGGTTCCTGGATTCAAATTCTCCCCCTTATAGCAGAGTTCTGGCCAGAGGTCCACGAGCAAACAGCTTAGTCTTCTAGGTGCCAGGGATCACCTCTGGTTCCATGTACCACCTACTTAATCCCTCTCAAAAGTCTTTTGAAAAACAAAACATTTAAACATACATTAACTACAAAGAAAGCCAGTTATAAAGCAAAAGAAATTCTCCATTAAAACTTTGCCAGTTTGGAGAGACAGAGAGGTAGTATAGCTAGAATGGCTCTTGCCTTTGCACACAGTTCAATTCCCAGAATTCCATATGATCCCCAGGTACCATCAGGAATGATCCCTGAGCACAGAGGTAGGAGTAAACCCTGAACAATGCTGGCAGGTATGCCTCCCCCAAAATACGTACGTACATACATACATACATACATACATACACACATAGTTTGCAAACTAGAACTATCTGTACACTTTGTAATTAATTGAACAGTCTTCTGATATCCAAGGGTTTTTGAGTTTTTTTTTGGGGAGAGCTAAGGGTCACACCCAGTGGTGATCATAGATGACTAGGGCTCTGCATGCAAGAGTTTTTCCTGGCATGCTGGAATCCACTTTTGTCAACTGCGTGCCAAGCAAGTACCCTACTTGCTGTACTATCATTCTGGTCTCTGATTATTCCAATTTCAATAACTTAAGTCTGAGATATTTTTAACTATTGTGATTTTTAAAAAAATGTCTGATTTGGGACTGGAACTGTTGTTCCAGTACAGCAAATAGGACCCTCGCCTTGGATGCGGCTGACCTGGGTTCAATCCCCAGCATTTCATGTGGTCCCCAGCACCACCCAGAGTAATTTGAGTGCAGAGTCAGAAGTAAGCCCTGAGCATTGCTGGGTGTAACGCTAAAACTGGGGGGTTGGGGTGGGGAGTCTGATTTTCTTGATTGACAAAGTCTCAGTACTTCCCAATCTGGTCCTTCATTCCTATGTGAAAAATAGGCTAAATTTCTGTATAAATCTCAGATACAGAGAAAAAGCTTTTTGTTTGAGGACAGAGGTGGGGAGTAGCCCCCATGTGAAAAGGTGCAAGCTTTGACTCCATGGAGCCTTCACTGTCCATTGTTGCACGGATACACTCAAGAGAAGCTTTGCACAAAGGATTTAGCTCTAAGATATGACCTCTGATGGGAAAAACTTAGGGCATGCTTTTAATTATATTTATATATAAGTAGGGAAAACTTCTGCTTATATCTTTGGGCCTCACCATTGCTGGGAGGTAACTGGCATTACATGAAGATATTTCACATGTGCTCTTTCCAGCGGTCATCTCAATCAGTGACTTCTTCTGGCAGTAATTTTTTTTTTATGGCAAAAGCTCTACTTTCTCTGAGGCTGTAGCTCACTGAGAGAGACATGACTGACACTGTACCGAGAAAGCATCTGAAGTGTTTTCTTCTAGAGGTTTTGTTGCTCCTTTGGCAATTTTTTAATAGCAAGTGGGAAACAAAAAAAAAACTTAACTCAGTTTGTTATCTTTCCAGACCCATCTGGATGGAATTTCTGCTTTAGGCAAGTTCCAGATGTTTTCCCAGTGACCATATCAGAGATTGTATCTATGCCCATGTGTTCAGATGATTTGACCTTTGGTTCTCTCTTGGATTTCGGGAACACTGGAGAGTGGGTTAGTTATTCAGTTCAGCACTTATCAGCTTCATGTTCACCCCAAAATTCGGCGTGTCCAAATGACAGGAGGAGAAATTGATTTCCAGGTGGCCAGCCCACAGACCTTTAAGAATGCTATATGCTCTGACATATGTCTTGCATATGGTAGGACCAGTAAGTGGTAAATCAGGCTACTTTTATTGCTGAAACCTATGAATGCCTGGGTCCAGTGTAAGCTAAACTCCAAACTGAAGGTTATGACTAAAAAATGGCGGAAGTCCCCACTCCTGGGTCCTGGGTCTATTACAGGTAGCACCTTCTTAACCTGGATGCTGTAGTATTGGGCAAAAGCAAGGAATCAGAAAGAACAACTGCGTGGACGAGAAGGAAGAGATCTGCGAAGCTTGGGCGTCTGACCACCATTGGTGAGTGCTGCTGGAGCTGCAGAGCAAGTGTTGGACGAGCTTCCCCTGCACAATTGAACAGATTTTTGGATCGCTATATACTTTGGATTCATTTTCACTTTTCAGGAAAATCAGTCTTTCAGAGAAATCTTCCTCCCTGTTGCTTTTTATTGGGATACGTACAAAGAAATGTCAAAGAAAATATGAGCGCCCGAACAGGGACTTGAACCCTGGACCCTCAGATTAAAAGTCTGATGCTCTACCGACTGAGCTATCCGGGCTCTTGCTTGCTACTCTCGTCACATAAACTATAGTCAATGTATCATTCCACTTAGGCGTTCTCGAAATTTCTCCTGTGGTTCCATTAAAACAAAACAAAACAGAACAAACCAAAACAACTGCTTGCTAGTGCCCTAATTAACAGAGAAACTAAGGTACATCGAAAGTCTTTTAAACAGCTAAATGTGACACTTTATGTCAGTTGGGACCTCGCCCTCCTCACCTCCTTTTCTCTCTACCTGTGTATACTATGGTATGCACAGATAGTTGCCATAGATCTGCACCTTATTTACAGGTGCAGAGCAGTCAGGAACTGCAGAATGCTGACTGAGTGTGTTCCCAGGCTTCCCCAGAGGAATGTCTCAAATAACCTGCATTTGAAGCTGCAGATGCCGGCGCTTTCCGTGGGTAATTGAACCAGATTTGTCGTGTCACTACGGACAGCTGAGCAGAGACCGCCCAACAGAAGGAGCCGTTTGATGCGGGGTCTTCTCTGACCTCGGAGGAAAGGGAGGAGACGAGCCTTTAAGGGAGAGACCTCGCTCCTCAGATTTCAGTCAGATTTCAGTCGGGAATTTTCTACTTCGCTGTGTGTGACTAAGGTTTCCCTCCTGGGGCGTCGGGTAAGATGCATCAGTGACCCTTCACGGCTCTTGCGGACACGGTGGCTGAGGCGCCGCGTTAACGAAGGCCTAGGGCAGCGCGCGGGGCGGGGCTAGGGCTCGAGGCATTGGGGATCACGCCGAGGCGCTGCCGCCAGCGCTGGGGATGTAGCTCAGTGGTAGAGCGCATGCTTCGCATGTATGAGGCCCCGGGTTCGATCCCCGGCATCTCCACGCCGTTTTACCCCCTAGGATTGTTCTCTTCGCGTTAGTTGCCATGGTATATACTAAATCCCCTCATGATTCATTTCATCTGCTGTTCTTTTGAACGTAGCGTGTAGAATCAAATATTTACAAAAGAAACTATTTTTTTGTATATCTCTATGTGAAACCAGTGAAACTGGATAGAAAAACAATTTAAAAAAATAGAAAGAAAAACAAAATCAAGAGGGAAACTGTCAAAAGGAGCAAACTAAAACTGCTTAAGACGCGACGACTATGAACCTCGGACTGAGCACATGAAGAACGTATATATTAAACACTCGGGGCTGCATCGTGGCCCGGGAAAAAAAAAATCAAGAAAAACAAAAAATCAGAGAAATAATGAATTTCACATTGGTGTCCAGTTAATTCAGCGCTTCAGACACACGAATGCTTTGCAATGTAAGAAAAACAAATGTACCGAGAACTTTAAAGTACAGAAATGACAGCAGAAAGAACAGGGATAATTTCTTGTAAAGCTTTTTAGGGGCCTCAGAGCGCAGCTGGCCGGTTAGCTCAGTTGGTTAGAGCGTGGTGCTAATAACGCCAAGGTCGTGGGTTCGATCCCCGTACGGGCCACACGCTTCACTTTTCCTTCTGATTGTCACCAATCTTCAAAAGAAAGAATTGTCTTCCTACTGCTCTACGGTAGTCCCAAAACAGTTTCTTAATTTTTGCCCTTAGAAAAAAAAAAAGCAGGAGGAAACCGTAGGGATGATTCAACTCATGAAAGGAAAAAATCATATTGATTTCATTAGCGGGCGGCGATGCCCCGGAAGTAATCTGGAAACAGGTTTCAGCCGAAGTGCGGGTCGGGTGCGCGAGGAGGCGGCGCGGGGCTGCTCTGTGGAGTCGTCAGGACAGGCGGGAGCCCCGGCTGCTCGCGTCGCTCGCGGGAAAGCTCTGAGCCGCGTCCCCGCTCTGGGTCCTGTCAGCGGCCGGCCTGTCCGGTGCTGGAGTCCGTCACGGGGCTGGAATCGACCCATTTCCCACCCAAACTAGCCCCCCCCCCTTGACTTCACCACTGTCCCTGCACGATTTGCTTTCGCTGTTCGCGACGTCACAGCTCTCTCTCCTGCGAAACGGGTAACGTTGTGCTGTTTTTCGAGGAAAACGCCGCAATCCCTGGGCTGCGCCTGGACTCGGCGGCCAGCGGGCAGCGGGCAGCGTGCGCCGACGGCGGGGGCTGCGGGGGTCGGGCCTCGCCCACCTGCAGGCCGAGGGGCGGCGGGAAGATCCCGAGACGTCTGAGAGTCGCGTTCATCTGCTTCCAAACACAGGAGCGGCGAGAACTGGAGGTGCTCCCTTATCTATAAGGTCCCTGAACCCAGGACACGCAGAGCAGTCAAGACAAAGGTGGGCGTGGGGGAATGGGGGTGAAAAGATCCGCCTTCACTTTATGCAGTGAATGCTAGAGATGTAATAGTGCACAGCACAGAGACTCCACTTAATAACCTTGGACTGTGTCTTTGGAATTGCTGGAATAGATCCTAAAGATTTGATCCAAAAAAATAAACTAAATTCCTACTATGAGACAGGTATGAGGTGACAGAGATTCCCTAAACCTACCGAGGTCATCGTTTGCAACGGAGGCGTCTGTTCAAACAATGTTGTACATCTTAAACTACTATGTTGCTTGTCAATTGCAAGTGAAAGTGCGCGGAAGAATTAACGATATTAAACTGTAAAACAAAATCACACTACAAAAAAAGAAAAGAAAGAAGGCAAGAAACTGTAAAGACAGTAATAGGAGGGAAAGGACAGATGGGAAAATTAAAAAGAAACATTAGTATGCATACCAGAAATATGTTAATATATGTAAGAAAGGACCTACTAGGTATCTGGCTCGTTGGTCTAGGGGTATGATTCTCGCTTAGGGTGCGAGAGGTCCCGGGTTCAAATCCCGGACGAGCCCACTTTTTCCCCAAGTATCTCCCTATCTTTATATATAGCTTTATTTATATAAATATATTATATAAAATTATGTATACCATTTTATGTTTTCCACTGAACAGAAAATACTAAGCCATTATTAAAACTAATAAACCTTCATACCACACCTTAGTAGAAATATGAACCTGATCCCAATAAGAAATGAAAACCTTTTCAATTACAAAAAAAAGCCAAGTGTATTTCCAATTTTTTCCTTTTATTCAGTTTCCCATCAGCTCTAAAGTGCTCCAAGCAGTGTCTCTTGTTTCCCCAGAGGTTCTTACTCCACGTTGTGACCATATGAAAGTGTCACTCACGCTTCAGTTTGACCCATGGGAGCAACGACTGAAAACGGCTGGAGGGGAGCCCAGGTGTTGGGAACCTTCACGGAGGCTAGTTGGGTTTCCTTGGGAGTCGCTATCAGTCCTCTCTCAGGAGTTGGGGCTTCCCTTACTCGTTTTCTCCCCTATGGTCGATGTCCAGTGTCTAATACATCCACGTCCAATAAACTTTTGCCGCCAGCTGTAAATGAGACTTACAAAACCCACCTAACCCGGTATTCCACGGCTTGTTTTATATATATATTTATATATATATTTATATATATATTTATATATATTTATATATATATAATTATACAAAATCATACAAACATATATTATGTATTATACAAACTATTTAACATAATACAAACTATTATACAAACTATGCAAATGATTATATAAATAATTATACAAACTATTATATTATATATAAAATAATTATACAAAATGTAAAATTTCTAGACAGTACTAGTATTCCCCTTCTGGACGTGTAGGCCTTGGTGGACGTGCACCGCACAGGAGAGAGCCTGGGTCGTGGGAGGCAGCAGGGCTTCTTAGGGGTTTGCTTCCAGGTTACAGGCGGGGGCTGCCGCCGCAGGGAAAAGTCTGCAGCGAGGATCCAAGTCTGAGGAGAGACGTGGGTGCTCGGGGGCGCCTCGAGCCGGTTGACAGCTCTGGGAATCCAGAGTGGGGGGGAGTCTTGCCGAACATCCGGAGTCATGCTCTTGAATTCTGAAGCAGTTTTAGGTCTTGGTGGTGAAACATGGGGGAAAGGTCACCAGAACGGTCGGAATGCATGCTAATAATTTCAGGATGTTCAAAGTCTTGGAATTTCATGGCTCCTTACCTTTGAAATACCATAAATTTAAGCCTAAAAATGGGATAAGAAGAATGAATCCATCCTCATAAGATATCAGGGAGAGCCTTAGTGCAACTGCCCGGCTAGCTCAGTCGGTAGAGCATGAGACTCTTAATCTCAGGGTCGTGGGTTCGAGCCCCACGTTGGGCGGGTGTTTTTTCCCAACTGGATGAATGCTTTTCTACTTCCCCCAAACAAGGCACAGTACACCGGTCCGGCAAAAGGGAGTTCCTACAGGCCAAGGCCTCACGGCTGGCAGCATCAAATGTGGAATCCGAACTCTGAGGAGCATCGGGGATCAGGCGCTTCACTCATTCGACCTGTTTTGTAACTGTCAGAGTTTAATCGCGTCGCCCCCTGGCGGGGACACATTTCTTGGCCCAATAGATTTTGTCTAAGCTGGGAGATGAAAACACATGCATGGGCTTTGCATGTTTAGGCTCCTCTATGATTCTGAAGCACAGTTCCCGCCAAAAGGTTCACAGTTTGGAACCGTTCAGAAATATTGGAGAAGGTAAGACGGGAAGTGAAGAAATGATTTGAAGGAAAAGTTTGGTTGGCGGAAGCTCAGAGTTGCTCTTGGTGGACTCTGACAATTTTTGGCTCCACTTTCTGACTGACCCACGCCAGAGTTATGGAATGAGACAAACGTTCTACTGCCACTAAAACACCCACCCTCCCAGTACCTTACAAGCGACTCCGAGCTGCACAATGCAATCCTAAGAGATAATGCTGTTTCCAAGCTTTCTTCATCACAAGTTAAATTAAATAACCAACCAACTCACAATAAATTGCAACTGCCAAAAGCTGTTTCTGTTTTTCATAGTTCAAACTACATCTCTACCTCCAAATCCTTTGAACTTTTTTACCCACTAGAAAGAAACTGCCCTGAATAGCCTGCTGTTTATTTCCATTACTTTCTTTTGTGTGTGCAAATCCATGCTGTTGTAGAATGTCAACTAAACCCGGTGCTTCACAGTATTATCCCAGGGAATAGGGGATTCTGCTGTTAGTTTAGGGACTTGGAAATAAGCCCCTTGGTGGAGGGAGAGAAAGTACAAGGGTTTAGACACTGACCTGGAATGCAGTGAACCCGTGTTAAATCCCTAGAGCCACGAACAGCTCCTCAGCATGACAAGTAACCCCTGAGCACTGGTGCATGTGGCTCCCAATTTTTTTTAAAGAGAAAAAAAGAAAAAAAGGAAAGAAAAAAATAAATCAGACTCTGGATCAGATTAATCAAAATATTTTATGAAATCCCCTTGTTTCTTGTGAAAAATCCCACCATACATGACTCCTTTATCATTCCTTTGAACCTTTCCTCACCTGTTCCGAGCTTCTCACCAAAACACCCGTCACTGTGGACACAGGAAGCGGCTTCTACCCATCTGGGTTCTTCTGGGGCTGGTGGAATAGTCAAGTTACTATCAGAGAGACTAGCAGAAGAAAAGAATAAATTTAATTGCAGTAATATGAAGTCTCACAATAAATGAGATTTTTTTTTAAACATTTTATTATACCACCGTGAGATATACAATTACAACGTTGTTCATGCTTGGGGGGTTTCGGTCACACAGTGTTCCAGCACCCGCCCTCCACCAGTGCCCCTCAACCACCACCCATGTCCCCAATTCCCTCCCCCTCCCACGTCCTGCCTAAATGGCAGGTTCTTTATCTCCTCTCTCTCTCCCTCTCTCGAATGAGATTATTTTTAAGGTGAAGTTTTTATCCTAAGCTAAAGAACGGGAAAGGGATCCGGCCTGATATCTGATTTATACGAATATTCCACTTACTAGAAAGAACAAGATTGCCGATGATTTACCCATCACATTTTGTGGACATTACAAGCCCCAAGTCTCATCTTCCTTCAACTCACCCAGAAACTTTTGCCTAATGGTTTTCTTGGGTACTAGGCAAAGTGCAAAAGGATGCTCCAGAGAGAGCAGGTGTTGTTAATAGTCACAAGCCACATCCTATCAGTTTCTGATTCATGAATCTCTTGCGTTGTATGGAACATAGGACCTTTTCCGACGCTTATGTCCCCTAGCTTAAATTGTTAACACGTGTTGAATTGCCTTACCTAATAATGGAATTTTAGAACCAAAGATCTATGACAACATTTCCAAGACCAAGGTCATTTTTGGGCGTGGTCCTGAGAACAACTTAACCTAATATCCTTGGTCTAACCTTCAACTGCGAGGGTCTTTGATTAAAGAAGGCTTAAAGAAGGAATTCCAGCGACAGTCCAGCAGGTAAGCTGCTTGCCTTGCACCAGCCCCATTCAATTGTTCTCTTGTTCCTTGGGATCAAGCACAAAGCCAGAAGAAAGCCTGGGTCTGGCCCCAAAAACAAAAGCTAGAAAGGGACTTTTGGAGGATGTGTAAGAAGTACTGAGGGGGAGTGCTTGGTTGTTTTGGGCGATCAGAACCAAATACCACCGAATGGATGTTTACAGCAGACTTTTCTCACCCAAATTTACAGTTCAAGCCCCTATCTAAAGAATTCATCTAAAGGTCTCCCATCTAGGAGACCTTTCTCAATCTCACTCAAATCGAATCTCAGGTGATCAAAATTCAATAATGATTTTCAAATCCTATTAATAAGCGGAGTATAAAACTTGCTGTTTAAACTCATCACAGTAAAAACCCTCATTGCTAAGTGTTTGTTCCTTTAGTCTTTTTTAACTTTCTTTTTTTCTGTATACGTAAACATTTCTTTAATCTAGTATGTGCTTCCGTTTTCTCCCTAGTCCAGGGCGGAGATCCTTGCGTGTCAATGTCAGAGAAATGTTGTTATTTAAGGGGGCGCAAACAGCTCCAATCGCGACGGCAGAAACCCACGAAGACCCACCGGCGCCTGCTGCGGCGCAGAGATGGCTTGGGCAGCAGTCGGCCGCTGGTGTGATTCCTTCGATAGCTCAGTTGGTAGAGCGGAGGACTGTAGTGGACGGCCTCAGGCATCCTTAGGTCGCTGGTTCGAATCCGGCTCGAAGGAATTTGTGTTTTGCGTCTTTTTTCCCACATTCACTCTCAAAAACCCACCCAAATAATGTCGTTGCTCTGCACCTACTTTAAACTATTCTTTTTCACATTTTTCTTCTTTCTTTGAAACTAACCCGTGTGCCTCTTAGCAGACGATGAGCCCTCTGGGGCGAGCTTCGGTACCACTATTCCTCCAAGACCGCTGTTAAGATTCGGTGGGAAGGGAATGCGAACGCGAGAGATCATTTATTTCAGCTATTTTCTTGCGTAGCGAATACTTTTCTCCTTTTCCTTTGTTCTCGGCACATCTATTTCAGGATATCGTGCCGCAATTCCACTTTTTATATTGGATTTTGTAATAAGGAGCATGCACGAGCGGAGATTTTTGTCTCAAACAGCCCGGGCTGCTGTGAGATCCTGAGCCTGAGATGGATCAGACAGGCGAGTTTGACCGTGGGCCTGTAGGAGTTTCCCCTCCAAGCCCGGGGAATCCAAAATTAGCCGGGAAGAAGCCTGCTGGAAGGAAATGGGTAATTGATGGGGCTCGCGCGCCGCCTAGTGGCATAAATTAGAACCCCAGTCACTGGTCTTGTTTCTTGGTGGTGGTGGTGGTGGGGAGGGGGTTGGAGGGAGTTTTAAGGTTGGCGATTATCAGAGAGGCCTGGGGAGGAGTTGGGGAAGAAGTAAGTTTTGATTGCTAATATCTAATGTTAAGATGATCAGAACCATTTGGAGAGATTTTGCGTAAGAAAGGCCAGTGTTGAATCATTTTGGAAGTAGGACTCACTCATTGTCTAAGTTCCAAGGTCATTTTAACGCATTGCAAGATTTGCAAAACACTGCTAGCAAATCCAGAGTGTGGGGAGAAAAAAAAGGAAGAAAGAAATGCACGGGCTTGGGGTTGGCGGGATAGTAGGGGTTGGGGGTGGGGGTTGCTTGCCTTGCACACATCCAATCCTGTCTATCCCATATAGTTCTCTGAGCACCTCCAGGATTATTCCTGAGTGCATATCCAGGAGTAACCCCTGAGCATTGCAGAGAGTATTTCAGAACTCCCCTTGCCCCCCCAAAAAAAAAACATAGAAAGAAAGAAAAATGAATATGGTTTCCCATCCACACTGCAATTAGCATAGGTGATAGAAGTATCTTTTAACAATAGAAGACATTTGTTAATTTTATTCCAGTGTCAGTTTCTTTCATGAAATATAACCCCAACACACAGCGGAAACACCATCTGCACTTCTGTTTTCATAGCAGCACTATTCACAATAGCCAGAATCTGGAAACAATCAGTGTGCCCAAGAACTGATGACTGGGTAATGAAACTTGGTACATCTACACAATGGAATACTATGCGGCTGTTAGGAAAAATGAAGTTATGAAATTTGCTGTAAATGGATAGACATGGAGAGGATCATGCTGAGTGAAATTAGCCAGAAGGGAAAAGACAGATATAGAATGATTGCATTTATTTTCATGACATAAATATATAGATATGCTTATATATATTTATGTATGTATATGTATATATATATTATGATACCAATATCCAAAGTCAGGTGAAACATGGATCAGGAGGTCTTGTCAAAGGTGGAAATTACCACAAACGTGTGGGAGTCAGAGGTTAAGTATGACAGAACGGAACAGTGTGCTAATAATTGTTGAAAGTGATAATACCAACCTAGAACTGAGCATTAATTACAGGTAAAAAAGATACACATGATAACCTCTAAATGTATGTATTGTAATCCACAGTGTGTAAGAGAAGGAAGAGAGAAAGAGAGAGAGAAAGAAAAAAAAAAGAAAGAGATAAACAACCTGCCATAGAGGCAGCCCTAGGGGAGGGGGTGGGAAGCGGGGACATTGGTGGTGGGAAATGGGCACTGGTGGAGGGATGGGTGCTGGAACACTGTATGACTGAAACCCAAATATGAGCATCTTATGATCATCTTTGTAATTGTATATCTCATGGTGGTATAATAAAATATTAAAAAAAAAGAAATGTAACCCCAAATACTTAGGGAAGAAAGCCTAATTGCAAAGATAATGGATCAAATAAGTGAAGAATGGTTTGAGAACTTTGTGCATGGGAATTTCTTGCATCCCTCTTCCCACACTTCATATTCTTTTCGTCCTCAAGTAATTCTCAAGCTCTGGTCTGTATCAGAAATATCTGGAGAGCTAATAAAGAAAGGAAACTTATTTATTCTATTCATATTGATCTAGGGTAAAACATTTTATCAAGATAATTCTGGACTGAATTTCTCATCATAGATTTCGATTCAGATAAAATGCTCCAGTCTGTTTACTCCATATGTGGGCCATATTATGCCATAGGCCAATATTGGCAAGTAGCAGCAGAAGAGGCGCCTCAAAGATAGAGCCAGAAAACTACAGGACAGTTCGTGAATACCTAAAAACACTAAATTCCGGGCGAAAGACAGTGAGAATAAGGTGCCTGTCATAGAGGCCAGCCAGGAAGCAGGAGAAAAACTGGGGACACTGGTGGGTAGAAGTGGACAAGTGGACACCGGTGAAGGGATTGATGTTGGAACATTGTATACTTGAAACTCAAATCAGGAATAACTTTGTAATTCTGTTATTTATGACGATTCAGTGCAATTCTTTAAATTTAAAAACAATCAAGCCTCTAAACTCCAAAACATATTGGTTTTTTGGCTCTTCATCTTCTCAATAAGAAATGGCATTTAGGGTGATCCTCAATAAATTGGATATGTGGGAAACAGACGGGGGTGGGGCGCAGGTGTGTGTGGGAGAATGCAGTGACCGAGTAATTGAAGCGTAGGCTTGTCAACTCACCTGACTGGTGGAGATGAAAAACGTGAGCAAAATGCCCAAAGGATTCAACTTTACCCAACCTCGCACTGTGTGCAGAGGAAGGAACATCAGGGTACGGGGTGTGTGTGGAAAGTGAGGTACACACAGATTAGTGACTCTTGCAGGAAAAGCCTCTGCTGTGAAGTGGGAGTAAGTTAGTACTGTTTTTACTAGAAAAGGTTAAGAACTGTTAATGTTGAGTTGGTAATATTTTAAGCGGAGCAGGCTGGAAACGTTTTAACTGGGTATTAACTGGAGTAGAGTCAAGAGGCAGGAGCACGTAAAAGTGGAGAATGCGGGCATCGATCCCGCTACCTCTCGCATGCTAAGCGAGCGCTCTACCATTTGAGCTAATTCCCCGACACGCCGCGCCGCTGCTCCTCCTTTACTCAGTTCTTAAGCTTGAGCCGGGCCTGCGCCCGCGGCCAGGTCCCTCGAAACCCTGGAGAC
Source organism: Cryptotis parvus (assembly GCA_021461705.1). Lineage (NCBI taxonomy): Eukaryota > Metazoa > Chordata > Mammalia > Eulipotyphla > Soricidae > Cryptotis > Cryptotis parvus. The sequence goes on from JAJIBD010008928.1 coordinate 71,218, forward strand.
AACCCGGCCCTCGGGGCCACCTGCTCTCTGTCCTGCAGCGCTGGATCTGCCTGGACCGGACCACCGGGCTCCGAAAGGCCCGTCCCAGTGCAGCGTCAGGGAAACGCCGGAATCCCGCGGCTCAGCCGAACCGGGAGCGGACCCGCGTTTCTCCAGGAGGGTTTGGGCCTTCTAGCAGCACCTGTCACCCCCACACCTCTAGACCCCGAAATGAAGACACCCTCCGCCCTAAGGATCCTCTGAAACCGCTTTCCTTTTGGAAACAGCCGCCGCGTGCGGACTGGGCGGCGTCCTGGCCCGCGCCTGGTTTCCGTGGGTTGGGCGCGGGTGGACACTGTTTCCGTCGAGTCCGCTTCCTGCGGACCGGGCAGGCCGCCGATGTCTTCCCCCGGGTACCCCGCGCAGTGCTAGATTCTGCTCTCCCGAGTGGACCGGGGTTCGCGGGGCCCTCGCGGGGGATCATCACTGCAGGGAAGTCATATGAAGACCACGGCCCACGCTTTACATGTCCAGCTGTATTTTTATATTCTGTCTGAAATTTCATCACCAGAACCTTCCTTTTGGGGCGATGGCGTGAAGAGCTGAGACACGAACCTTAAAAACCATATACGAGTCTTGTATACAGCCATTCTATTGAAATCTATTTTTTAAGATGATTCAGGTGTTTGATATTATTTTCTATTAATAAAGTTGGGGCAAAGTGATTAAAATAGAAGTGAAGAAATAGAATTCAAATAGAAATGAAGAAAACAAAGCTGGGAGTTTAGGTTTCCAGTAACGTTGGATTAGGTTTCCAGTACCATTGGACTAGTCGATCAAAAATTCAATTTAAGCAGAGCCTTCTCTGTGTAAGAGGACGCTTCTTTTTTCTGCCTTGTGAAAAGAGGTGGGACTCTTTAAAACAATTGTGAATTTTCCTATGTAAGGTTTTAAAGCTTTCCATTGCTTCAGTATGGTTATGCAATATAATAGAAACATAATTTATCCTGCCAGGCCGCGGCTACTCAGACTCACAGACATCGAGTCGGACAGAAAAGAAAGAGATTAATCAGGAGAAAAGGGAGCTCAGTACTTTTAATAAAGAACATTATCAGAACAAAACCCATCAGGACACTGACTTAGGAGTCATATATTAAACATTTCCGAGATGTCACACTTAAGTGAGTCCTTCGATAGCTCAGTTGGTAGAGCGGAGGACTGTAGGTGTGTGGCTTCATGGTCATCCTTAGGTCGCTGGTTCGAATCCGGCTCGAAGGACAATGGTTTTGGAAACCATCTGTATACTAAGGTGAAAACCCATTTATGCGTAATTTAGACATTTGCAGCAAAATGCCTTTTCAGGTGGGCGTTTCAACTCGGAACACTTCGAGCAAGTTATTTAGATTGCAGGCGAGTTTTCCAGGGAAGGTTTTTGTGCACTTTTGAATTGTGAAATTCAAACTTTTCAGCCTCTTCTACAATTCCCTCTACTTCCTTCTGGAGGCTGAGGTTTCTCTATCCTAGTCCTAAGAGATCCTTGGCCACTACCCAACAAAGGCAGCTTTACTCCTTCACCCAATCCGAGAAGGGCTCCTGCAGCGTCTACACCCGGGCAACGAATTGGTGGACCCTCGAGAAAGCACATCCTGCACCCCAAAGCTTGATTTCTGTTGGGTAGAGCCGAAGTCTCTGAGGGAGAGGTGGGGTTTCGGTTTCGGTGTCCTTTCGGAGATTTTTTTTTTTTTTTGACCCTGTGCTCTTGGAGATTTTAAAATAATTTTTTAATTAATTTTTTTTAAATTGGGATCAATGTCAAACTACACTCCCGCAACAGAGAATTTGAAATTTCAGCCGTTCCCCCACCACCCCCAGTTTACACTCGCGTCTTCATACAAATAGAGCTGACTGATTATTTTTATTTTTCCCACTGATGTATTTAGAACAGATAGGCATAGGCTGAACAGGCAACTCCTCCCGTCTTCTCCCTGATAGTGCTCACTAAGGGCTGAGGACTAACAAAAAGTCACTTTTCGTAGGCATCGCGGGAGCGCGTGGCGCCCTCTGGTGGAAGCTTCAGGAATGGCCGGAGCCGCCCCCGCGCGGCCCGGGCGTCGGTTCCAGCCGGGCGGTTGGAGTCAGGTGAGGAGCACTTGGGCTGCCCGGGTCTGGGCGGCGAGAACGTGGAATTTCGAGTATCTTCCGCTTCCCAAGCGGGTTTGGAATCCGAGAGCCACCGGGCTGTGGCAGTGCAGACCCTCCGGACTCGAAGAGAGTTCCCATGGCGAGTCAGAACTGGGAGCCGAGCAGGCAGGTGCGGCACTAACGGTCAGTAACACAGTTTGGAACCACAACGTGGCGCGCCAAGTCCTCTGGGCCCCTCGCTGGGCCGAGCTCTCCCAGGCCTGATGGCCCGGTCATCATCCGGTCCACGGTTCTCTTGTTTCAAGAGTGCTTTGGTGTGGAAGAGTTCTATAAAACTACGCATGGCTGTGATTATACAGGATTAGGTCCTAGGACGTGTCCAGAACGGTGGGGAAGCTCCGGGCTTGACCTTCAGGCTCAGGACAGGGCCATTACAGCGAACGTTTAAAAGGTAGGTAGGGGGGTGACCTTCTCGTTCCTTCGATAGCTCAGTTGGTAGAGCGGAGGACTGTAGTCGTGCTTGTCCGAGCTATCCTTAGGTCGCTGGTTCGAATCCGGCTCGAAGGACTTCACCTTTTCAAGACAAACCCCAGAAAACTTAAAAACGCATTTGATTTCTTCACAAGGTGTCCACTGGGAAGCGCTCCCAGTTTTGTTAGGGACTAAGAAGGAAGGACAGCGAGAGAGGAAGTCCTCTTCGACAAAACGGGTAAGCAGGCCTGGGGAACTCGGAGCCGCGGCGAGAGCGTGGCGGCTTGCCGCGAGACCCACACACCAGACACGGGCGGCGGCTCGGCCATGCGGTGTCTGTCCCTGCTGGGCCTCCGGTGCCTGCGATACTGACCTGCTAGCCCGGCGCTCATTCGCCTCATGCTCCAGTCAGAGTTCGGGGAAGGGTCTTCGGGGCGCTCTCGGGGCTCGGTCCGACGGCTCGGCCCCGCAGGCGCAGGTCGGGACCCCCGTCCCCTCACCCCCGCTCCTACAGAGCAGCTACGGCCTCCCCGATCCTGGGCACGCCAGACCTGGCGGTCTCCGGGTGCTGTGGAGAGAGGGCAAAGGGCAAAGGGCAAAGGGCAAAGGGGCCGCTGTGGCCGCTTCATTCCGCCCCACTCAGAGCCCCAAGAGCACAAGTCAGCGGCTCGCCTGAGCGGAAGGCGCACGTCCATGGGAAACGCTGCTTTGGGATATAGTCGCATCAAGAGCAAATTTTTTAAGTGAATACTAA
>JAJIBD010008929.1:0-81763 GCA_021461705.1 Cryptotis parvus
GAAATAAATCAAGAGTGAACTGAAAATGGGAAAGTTTCTTAACAGTTTTAAACAATCATTCTGCATAACTTAACATTGGGAATATAATTTTTATAAGTGGAGTATTTCTATAGCATCCATAAAATTCAGAAAAAATAATAAAGGTGAGTATTAAAAAAAACAAGCTTAACCAGGTATCATTTCATTTTACATAAAATAGAGATTGCATTCCCAGCTGGTCTGAAGTTAAGTCAGCTATTTCCATTACTATGCCCTTAAAACTGTTTTTAAAGTACCAGCCTCTCAGCTCAGTTGTAAAATGCCTGCTAGTTTTCAAGGAGTACTTTCGGAGGGTGAGAAAGATTCAACTTTAAAGTGGCTAAAAGACAGTTTTATGAATCTCACTGTGTCTACAAGATGAAGTATTCAGGCCATTATCATGTGCTTATATTTCCAGGATGTGAACAGAAAGCTCCTGACTCTGTATTGATGACTGCTTACTATGCTGGCACCTTTTGTGCTGCACAATAGGTACACACATCTGCAAAACCACTCAGAAGCAGGAAAGGCAGCTGTTAAAATTACACTCATCCTGCATTTACCCCCCCCCCAGTTTGTGAGTCTTGTGAGCACTGTGGAAGAAGTCATCTTACCTGATCCCTACTGATGGGCTTCCTACATGTATACATATGTGTGGCATTCTGAAAATATCATTGATGCGTGTTGCCAGCCTGCTGTTATTAGCAAAATTCCACCTCTTTGTAAGCACAGAAGCCAAACCATTAGAGTTCCCTAGACCCCTAATTCTCACCTATTAGGCAGTCAGTCTCCCATTGGGTTGGAAAAGGCTGAAATTTGCATGCATATAGAGCTTAACCAGAAACATTCATTTCTATAGAAAAGGATATCTCAAGGTGGTTAAAAAAAAAACTAAGGTTTCCCATTTCCAGTCATTTCTAGACATAACATTCTTCCTGTCTCCAGGTCCCTAGCTTCTCAAATTGTGGGTACAAGGAAAGGCCACCTCCCTTTCCAAACTAAAAAAATTCTTACAGGGGCCAGGAGGATTTGTCAATGGTTGGAATCTACTACAAATATGTGGGGACAGAGGTTATGTAAAATAGAGAAGGGACCGGTTTTTTTTAACAATATTTGGAAATGGTAACTCTAGACTAGAACTGAGTACTGAAAATAGGTAAAGGTATATACATGATAACTCTTCAGTGAATGTACTGCAAACCACAATGTGCAAGAAGAGAAAGAGAGAGAGAGAGAGAGAGAGAGAGAGAGAGAGAGAGAGAGAGAGAGAGAAGAATCTGCCATACTGGCAGGCAGGGTGTGGGGAAGGGAAACCGGGGACATTGGTGTTGGGAAATGTGCGCTGGTGAAGGGGTCGGAGCTGGGACACTGTATAATTGAAACCCAATCATGAACAGCGTTGGTACTGTATATCTCATGGTGATATAATAAACTTTTTAAAAATTTTTGCCAAGAAATACAAAATTAATCGCAATTTGGTAGTCTCTCCAATCTGTGGCCACATGAAATTTCAACTCAATGTCCAGCCTGGTTTTCCAAGGCTTCTACTTCAACAAAGAAGAAAATAGAAACCATTAACAACACAGTATCATAAGAACATTTTCTAAAAGAATTCATCTCAGTGTTCCAGGTTGAGGCAGAAAAGAGAAACCATTAACATCGTGAGGGTATTTCCACCTGTGCTTCCACTCAGAAAACAGGAGATATTCCTTTCTACTCATTTCTACTAGTTCGACTCAGAAAACATGAGTATGAGAATTCTAGAACAGAAAGCTATGTGTTATCATATGATGTGATCCTTAAGACAATCCCAACTGCTTCAATAGAAGATGTATATATAGCAACTTCTGTCGAATTGTTCATATGCTGTTGTATTTACTGCTCTTTATGGATGTTTTTAATTACTCTAAAGTGTAAATTTAACTAATCTATGGCTTTGCTGATTTGATAGCCTCTGATAATTATAACTCAACTGTGACAAAAAAGCAAAAGAATTAAATAGCTTGAAGCAAAAGACACCGTAGATGTTATCACACATTTACATGTATTTTATGAGAATACTTTAAAAAATCTCAGCTATAGACACAGTTTAAGGGTTCTGTCTCCTAGAATATAGACTGCATCAGTCATGATAGGCTGTTATGCTGCAGTAATATTCAACTCCCAATTGCCAATGGTTTAACAAAACATCTTGGGTTTCTCCGTGCTCAGGCTCTAAGTCTATTGTAGGTCAAATTTTGCCCAGCCCTAGGCCATGTATTTTCATACCCAGGCTGACAATATAGTGACCATTATGGAAAACAGAAAAGGTACATAGAAAACCAAGACCTTCTCTGAAACCTCTGTCACCACTTTTTTTAAAAATTTATTTATTTTGCCCTTTGGGTCACACCCAGTGATGCTCAGGGGTTACTCCTGGCTCTGCACTCAGGAATTACTCCTGGAGGTGCTCAGAGGACCATATCAGATGCCAGGGATCAAACCTGGGCTGGCTGCATGCAAGGCAAATTTGCTCCCTACTGGAATATTGCTCTGGCCCCTGTCACCATTTTATTTTTAGAAAAACTAATAAATCAAATTTATTTTAAAAAGGCCCCACATTCATTTACATGACCACTTCTTATGAAGTAATTACATGCTTTGGGGGTTTTGTTTTGGGGCCATGCCTGCCAATGTTCAGTGTTTGCTCCTAGCTCTGTACTCAGGCATTGCTTCTGAGGCCTCAGGGGACCATATGGGATGCAGGGAATCCAACCCAGATCAACCACATGCAAAGCAACTGCCCTACACAGTGTATGTAGTATTGCTCCACTCTTCTGCCTCCACTTCTGTTCACATCCAAATAGTCAGAACAAGTCATAGGATCACACCTAAGTTATGGGTCACAGATATGTACCTCTCCTGCAGACAGAGAATAAAATGTTCAGCAAACTTCCCAAGATCCTTCTTCATTTATCTCCAAAAGGGACATCCAGGGCTGAAAAATGGTTCAAAAGATTCAACATGTGTTTGTACATTGGAGTTCCCAGTTTAATACCTGAGTACTGCTATCAAGCTAACACCTCTCAATAATGCCCATTCTATTTCAGTCAGGTCTAAGTGTTGAGAAAGTTCTTCCCTGAGGTGAGTTATAAATCTGAATCCATAGAGCTCCCATCTACTGGTCCTATCTGTGCGTAGCCAATGAGGGACAATCCAGAATTATCCATGGCTCAATTCAAAGAACAGAATCACCCAAACTCTTCAACTATTTCTCCACATGCACACACCATCTTCCCTCAATTGTATTTCTCTATAGGAACAATCAATTTCCTTATCATTCTCTCTGTCTCACAGAACTTTCCCCACATTTGCCTTCTAAAGTGATGGCATTAAAGTTAACCATTAAAGTGATGGCTTTAAGTTAACCATTAATTTCTCTCTGTGCAGCTCCAATGCCTGTCACAATGCCTGCCATCTCCCCTCCCAATATCCCTCAAACAAGATAGAGCAGGAAGATGCACGGTTATGGCACCCTAGGTATCCGTGTTCCGTGGCACTGTTTGTACCTCATTAGTAAACATTTTCTTTAAATTATCTTGGATACTCATTAAATATTATCAGCTACTTAGAACCAAAGGATAATTATGAGTTTAATGAAGCGTGCACCAGCTTGCTCAAGTCTAACGTTTGTTTCTCTGCTGGGACCCCATTTTACTTTGCACTTATCCTTCAGCAAAGCTACTCTACAAAAGTCACTTTGGCAATAAGAAGTATTTAATTAGATTAATGAATTTTTATCGCCTCTCCTAGGGATTAGGCTTGTTAAATCCTGGCGACCAAAGAACAACAGATTTTTTATTACTGAATGTTTAGGGATGCACTGTGGTCGTGCTGCGGTGAAAGCCCCCCATAGTCAGGCTGCTCTGGGCAGTTCTACCTGGCATCCCTTGGTAGGCCCAGGATATTTGGCAGAGACAACCTAGGCCTTCAGTTAAATCACAGAAATCAAAATGCAAAATGAAATCATGTTCACCCCAGACAGGGCTTTGCGGCTGTCTTTCTGTCACAGGCTGCTGACTTATTGTAACCTGAGAAAAATTTGCCTCTTCTTCCACCACTTGCAGGTGCTTGGAAGGAAAGGGAAGATCCAGATATCCCATAAGGACAGCGCTTTGTAAAGGCATGTGAGTGTCCACTGAAAGCTTCTTAAGTCATAGGCGTGGGGACTGATAATAAAGGCAAGAGGGCTAATTTCCACACCCCCAACAGTTGTGTACTAAAAATGTTAAGTGACATACATATGCAAAACAATTTGGCATCTATCTGAAAGAAAGCTTTGAATGATGGCAGTAGCTTTCATCTAAAAACTTCAAAGTACATTTTAAAATAAAAAAAAGCCATGTTTCTCCCTCTCACATTCCTAGGAGGCAATTTTCAAGCACTGACATCCCCACTTAATAAGTGGAAAAATTGAGGCACAGAAGCACAGGACTGACCGGAAATTTGTAAAACAAATCACAACAAAAGAAGGGTCCAGTGATGACAAGGCTGGTGATCTTTCAGAATTATGTAAATCCTAATGTAATCACAGAAGCTTCTCTCAAGTTTCACAGTGATGCCCTGGGGAAAGAGAAAGGCACCGCACCGAGTGGGGTTGAAAAAACAGAGCAGAGACTTCTAGGGGTGATCAATTTTTGATCAGAGCAGAGAGGGTAGAGCAGAGACCTGGAGATGTGAAAAAGAAGGAGATTCCCACTAAAATATGAGTAAGGCAGCCATCCCTGAACTGAGTTGATCTGTGAGTGTTTAGGATTTGTTACTTAAATACAAACAGTGACAATACAATTTACCACCAAAATTGAAAACTTTTTAGAAATAAAGGTGGTTCATTAATGGTTTCCTCTCTCTTTTTCTTTAGTTTGCCTAGAAATTGAACTTTAACAGTCTTTTAAATAAGACCTATTATTTTAACACCATCCAAATATAACAAAATCCTTCAAATTTTGATGGAAGGAACTTGAAAAAGTGAAAACTGTAAGCACAGAGAAGGGCTTTCAGTAATATTAAAAATGAAAAAGCCAGATTGGGGAGATTCCTCAAAGAGAACATGCTATGCATGGGGATACCCAAGTTTGGTCCCAGCACCTTATGGTAGCCCAGGCTCTGCTAGGAGTGACCCCCAAACAATGTCAAGGAGCAGCCCTGAGTACTACCAAATAGAGCCCCTAAACAAAACAAATGTAAACCACCTCTCTGACTTGTTTTTTGTTTCTGTGAAACAGAACACCTGTGAATAGCTTTCACAAGGCTCATATATAGTATCTTTTTTTCTTTCCAACTTTTCTCCCCTCAAAAAACAGTTTTATGCTGCCCATATTTAGCTGACCTGACTTTAAACAATCAGAAAGAAAGTGGTATTTAGGAACTGTATTCACCTATAGATATTGGCATCTATCACCACACCAGTACTATTAATAGCTTACTTCTTTTTCTTTTTTTTTTTTTTTGGGGGGTCACACCGGCAATTCTCAGGGGTTTCTTCTGGCTCTGCACTCAGGCATCACTCCTCGCAGTTCTAGGGGGACCATATGGGATGCCGGGATCGAACCTGGGCGGCCATGGGCGGCCAGTGCAAGCCAAACGGCCCTACCCCCTGGGCTATCACTCTGGCCCCAATAGCTTACATTTTTATAGGAGTTAAACAGGATACTCCAGTACAAAGAAAATGTATCCCCTCCTACTGCCTACTCTGCAAAGATAAGTAATAGAAACAGTAGCTTTGAAGGGGTGTGCATCTTTTGGAAGAGTCTTTTTAATTGAATCACTGAGAGATTCACAGTTAGCAAGTTGTACATGATTGGGCGTCATCATACAATGTTTCAATACCACTCCCTTCATCAGTGTACATTTCCTACCACCATGTCCTCAGTTTCCCTCCACCCCTGTCTATCTCTATGACAGCATCTCTCCCTTTGTATCTCTCTGTCTCTGTCGCTATCTTTCTCTCTCCCCCTCTCTCCTTCCTCTCATCACCTTTTCTGAGTACTACTACTTGCAAAGGTTATCATGTATATCCCTTTGCATACTTTTATCAGTACTCAGTTCTTGATCATTTCCAACTATGGTCTTAGTGGTCTCTTCTCAATCCATTTTATTAAGCAGCCCAAATAAGAATCCTGTCATGGCCTCTAGACTAGTTCAATTGAATAGAAATTTCTGGGATCATGGAGATGTTCTTCTTACCTGCATAGCCCTAACTGTAGCTACTTACCCTGTGTAACTATTGAACATTAAAGTAGGTCTTATGTGACATATGGGTTGAATGTTCAGTATTATTAATTTTAATAAATTTGAACTTAAAGATGTGACTCATGGCTTCCATGTTGAAAAATACTGTCCTTCCATTCATCCACAGTGCCATTTTTCCCAGTAATTAGAATAGACTACACTTGCTCAAGTTTCATAAGAACAACTTTGGCCGTTGGAAGCTACCTTGTCTTTTCCTAGAAAAAGGGTCAAATATGAAATGAATCACTTGTCTTTCTGTTGTTCATCAATTTGCTGAGTGGGCACCAGTAACATCTCCATTCATTGAGAATGAGGTCCATTATTGCTACTGTTTTGGGCATATCGAATACACCACAGGTAGCTTGCCAGGCTCTGCCATGGCTCTGGGTTCACCCCAGAGGGCCCAGTCTTTTTCTATGTCAGACCATCAACCATCCAGGGCCCACGGGGCAGAGCCCTGGGTATAGACAAGCCTGTCTCCTGTCTGCCACCTGCCAATGCAGCCGGGCACCACAGCCACACCTGCAACATCTCAAGGGGTAAGATCTCAAGTGTAGCCAGCCTAAAAGGGAGCAAACTAGTTTCTGCTCTCCAAGGGTAGCAATGGTTTCACGGTGCAGGCTCTGAGGCCAACACCAAAACCTCAGAGAAACCTGCATGAAGGGCAAGAAAGGTGAGGCTTCACACAGCACACACCTGAGAAGGTGAAACATGGGCACCTACAGAAGCATGGGAAGGCTGTGCAGGAAGGCTAAACACTCTCTTTCCTTTTTTTTTTTTTTTGATCTGCAGTTAAGACACAGTTTAAAATAGCTGAGTGGTTGCCTTTGTGCTAATATCACTTAACATTATGTTTGAGTGGCAGGTCTGATTCATCAAGGTAGCAGGATCTATCCTGGTTTGGCTGGCTCTTCCCTCCGTGAAGACAGCTAAGTGACTATGTATGGATTGAGAGTTTTTTCCACTCCTTTTTAAGTAACTCTGGTGTCAGATTACCCCCTGCTGGACAGATAAGGAAGAAAAATTAGTTCCCTTCAGCAAGAACCACCAGCCACCAATTTCCCACGGGGGTGTCCTATTTTTTTACTCATGGACCAGACTATGATCACTATGAGCAGTTTTGGTAAAATCATAAGACAACTTAACATTGCTCAGGTCCTTCATTTGTTTTAGATCTTGATGCAGCCTGACACTGTAGGGCTAAACTGGGGCTCTTCTGCACTACCTTTTCAGCAGACTTCCCTTTGCTTTACCACGGTAAATAGTTTACAGGGTCTGCTTGCTTGAAAAAAATATAGCCCCTACCTTATTAAAATGAAAGCTAAATAAACTGTGGAGTAGTCTAAATTATAGTAGTAACTATAATTCAACATCAATTGACAAACCCTGGCCTACATCCTTCAGCTACAAAACCACATAGTGAATGCAATTAAGGGTCTATTTGAGACTAAACTATATTTGCAGCCCACTACAAATGCCTTGTTGTTAAACCACAATGAAAGAACACTTTTCCTGTGCTACAAAAGTGTTTCTTCAGGTCCAAAAGTAAATTCAACTGAATTTTAGCATACAACTGCCCATCAGAGCCATGAAATGTATACTAAATCTGGTACAGTTACATAAACAAGCCTTCGCTTCTGAATTTAACTTTGAAACAATTTTTGTTTCAGTATTCTATTTTTAAATAAAATATTTTATGTCTATTTTTCACACTTCCAAAATGGAGTAAGATAAGAAATTAAATATAAAATGACTTAAGATAGAAAGAGGTAATCTTACATCCTTTCCACAGGGACGCAGAGATAGCACTTTATCGGGATAAGCAGCAGCAATATGCTAGATGTTATTCAGCTGCATTCCGATGAACCCTGCCCCGGCCCTGCAATTGTAAGCCACCTAGCAGTGCTCCTGGGGGGCAAGCAGAGGTTACACTGAGAAAGAGCACAGTGGTCTGGACACTGTTCAAGAGAACCAATCACTAATTAGTCAAAATTGGATGAATTTTCGATTTTTTCTATTTCCCTTGACTCTATGACAATTATGCTTTGACAAGATCCTGTACCACAACAATTGAAGCCTTAGCCTCATTTAAACTGAATTTAGTTTCTGAGAAAGTGACACATTGCTAAAACAATCACATGTCCAGTCATTAAATCTGCTGCAGGGTCTGAACTGGACAGACTAGAGAGTGAAGTAATGCTGGCACTTGTGAAACTGTCCATCTGCTAATGGACACTCATTGGCGGCCAGGACAAAACCTGGTTGCCAAAGGGCAAACAGAGGCCTGGATTATTCTGCACAGAGTGACTGAGCTCATCTCAGGGCCCTGTACTTATGGGAAGAGAGATCGCCTACTATACAGCAGGGCAAATGGGGGAAACCAATGCTAATCTTATAGCTGCCACTCTCTGCCAACTCTTTTGTTGAAGTAGCATGGTATGATAATATTATGTACACTTCAGTTAGCCATCCAGCAAATCAACATCTATGTACCCTATGCTAATTTTACCACTAAAGTCAAATATTGTCCATTACTATAAAATTGACTCCTTTTACCCATTTTACAACCCTTTCTTCCTCCTTTTCTCTGATAATCATTAATTTGTTTTTAATAGTCTATATTTGCTTTTATTTTATTTAGCTCATTCATTTGTTTCTTGTGAGGAGCATGGGGATGGACCACACCCAGAAATGTCCTGGGTAACTCCTCACTCTGTGATTGGAACAGAGATAATTGAAAGTCATTCCTCAGTGCTGGAATTGAATGAGGGTTGGTCCCATGCAAGTCAAACACCTTAATCCCTATACGATCTCTCTGGTCCTCACTTGTTTTGTTTCTTTATATTACACACATGAGCATGTTAATGGTTGTTGTACTTTTAAGTCTGACTTATTTCATTATGTTGTTGCAAATGGAAAGTTTTACTTTCCATTTACTTCTTCCTGTAGCTCAGTCATGTTCCATTCTGTATCTCTACCATATCCTATTTATCCAATCATCTACCAGTGGACACTTCAATTATTTCTTGGGGTAAATGAATGAAAAGCATTTAAAAGTTAAAAGTGCAAAATAATCTGTCTTTAAAGAACAACGGAGAGACTCCAGTCCTACAGCTGCGCCACCCGCCACTCGGCCCCACGTGGAAGCAGCCCATGGAGTTCGGAGCGTGGTAAATGGCTCAGCCAGCCCCCTGGCCGAGTCCAACATAGCTCCTAGGGTTCGCACACATGTTGCGGGGGGGAGGGGGGGCACGATGGCTGGTCTTGGAGCAGGGATATGGGCTCCTCCTCCCATTCCTCCACCTCCATGTGGGCGGGCGTGGCTGCAGGCTCCCAGCCTCTACAGCCAGCAACACTGGAAGAGACACTTCAGACCCAAAGCTGCACCGGCGCATGTCTATAGCGGCCACACGACAGACTTACACAGTAATGGATTTTAGGACCAGGTCCTTCCCAGGATCTTTCACATATATACACTGTAATGATCATTCTAGATGCAACAAACTGAGGAGGTTGATGGGGGATTATAATGTAACACTAGAACTCACTATTGATTATACACATAGATACATCCCTAAACTGTTAATATCTGTAGGGCAAGCCACAAAGTGTAAGAGAAGAGAGAGAAATACAGAGACAGAAACAGAGACAGAGACACACACAGAGAGAGAGAGAGAGAGAGAGAGAGAGAGAGAGAGAGAGAGAGAGAAAGTGCCTGTTATAAGGGCAGGCTGAGGTTGAGTGGGAGGAAGTGTTGTGCATTGATGGCAGAAACGGGGCACTGGTGGAGGGATGGGTGCTGGAACACTGTATAACAGAGACCCAATTATGAACATCCTTGTTATTGTATATCTCACAGTGGTATAATAAAAGATTTTTAAAAAAGAACAAGAGAGAGGCCAAGTGGTGAATGTTCAAACTGTAACACAACTGTATGACTGAAAGCCAATCATGAACAGCTTTCTAACTGAATATCTCACAATGGTATAATACAATTCTTTTTAAAAAGCTGTAATAGTCTAAATTCAGAACTTCACAAAGAAGAGCTCTTTCCAGTTTGTTCTGTCCTCTCAACTCTTGTCTTATTTGGACCTTGTTTTGTAACCTCTGAGCACCTGATACACATAGCCCATGCACACCACTATGTGTGAATTTTGAATATTTCAGTGATCCTCTCCATCTGAAGGAGTCACAATGGGGATTTTTGAAACAGCAAGTTACAAGATTCAATATGCATGTAAGGGTATTTGGGTGGAAGGGGTTGCTGTTCAGAGATCAAATCTAGGGCCTCACACAGGCAAATAAATATATTTGGGTACATGGGTATTTCCTCATTAGATTATAAAGTTATTACCAGGTAATAAACTCCCTAAGAAAGATTTAGGTAGTGAGGTGGGAGAAAGGCAGAAATTCATTTCTCCAGACTCCAGGAGTTGGTGCTTCTACCAATGCTAACATTTTAGGGGATCCTCTCAATCTATCCTTTTTTCTGATTCAACTCTTTCTGTATGAAATGAAAACAGAAATATCTTTTTACTGACACTGGTGCTTTGCTATATTTGAAATACATTTTTGGTACAAAAAGGAAAAGTGTTATTGGAGTAACAAGACAATGCAAGAACAAACCAGACTGAATGTGTGGTTGCCAGATAACCCCAAATCTGATAGTGCACTGGAATGTTCAGTCTGAATGCAAGCACAAATCCCACACATGTCCTCTTCTCCTTACTACACCGTTAGGCTGCCTTCTCTCCAGAGTCTAGATTGCCTAGACAGCCTCACTCTCAGACCTCCAAAGGCTTCTTAGGATGAAAAGGAATAAACAGTAGCAAGCTGCAACTTATGATCCGCTGAGAACTTTCCACTAATGAAAACTTCACATCTCTTTAAATATACTAATCAGGCTTTCATTTATTAAAAACAAGCTTGCCAAGTGGGGAAACATGAAAAATACTGTATCCATCCCTAAGATCTGAAGGTGACAGTAAGATAAATTTTAAGGTATCTCAATTCAAATTCTTAAGACAAATTTAAATTCATGAAATAAGTAGACTATAAGTTTATCAATCTATTGGTCACCTTGATGATTTTTATAGCACATATTGTTCTATACATGCTTTTTTAGCTAAATCATTTAATGGGATTTTTTTGTTTTGGTTTGTTTTTTTAATGAGACTGACTGCAATTTAAAACTCAGGATCACTGAGCCAGAAAAAATAGTACAAAGGGCAGGGGCTCTTGCCTTGAACCCAAGTTCAATCTCCTGCATCCCATATGCTCCCCAAACCACCAGGAGTAATTCCTGAGTGCAGAGCCAGGAATAATCCCAGAGAACCTCCGGCTATGATCCAAAAGCAAACAAAAATCAGAATCATGGGCCAAACAGAGTACAATAAGTAGGACATGTGACTTCTATATCCAACCCAAATTTGATACCTAGGAGTCCCATCAGGTCCCCTAAGCCCTTTAAGGAGTGATTCCTGAGCAAAAAATTGAGAGTAAGCCCTCAGCAATGCCAGGTGTAGCCCAAAGGCGAAATAAGATTTTGAAAAATAAGTATCTTCTGAGCCACTATTAATCTGCCTTTTAGGCCCACACAGAATGGGAAAGAATATTTACACAATACCCATTTGATAAGGGGTTAATATCAAAGATATACAAGACTCAGGTAGAACTTTTCAAGAAAAATATATCCAGCCCCATTAAAAAATGGGGGAAAAGAAATGAACAGTAATTTCCTCAAAGAAGATATTTGAATTGCCAAAAGGCATATGAAAAAGTGCTCTTCATATTAATCATCAGGAAGATGCAAATCAAAATAACAATGATCTATCATCTCACACCACAGAGACTAGCACACATCCAAAAGAGCAAGAACTATCAATACTGGTATGGATGCTGGCAGAAAGGGACTCTTATCCATTGTTGGTGGGTAAGTCAAATGGTACAGCCTTTTGGGAAAACAGTATGGGCATTCCTCCAAAAACTAGAAACTGAGCTCCCTTTTGACCCAGCCATACCACTCCTGGGAATATACCCAGGAAGCACAAAAAAAAAACACATAGCAGAAACACCATCTGCACTTCTATGTTCATAGCAGCACTATTCACAATAGCCAGATTCTTGAAACAAACTGAGTGACCAAGAACAGACGACTGAATAAAGAAACTGGTACATCTTCACAATGGAATACTATGCAGCTGTCAGGAAAAACAAAGTCATGAAATTTGCCTACAAATGGATGGACGTGAAGATTATCAAGCTTAGTGAAATCAGTCAGAAGTAAAGGACAGATATAGAATGACTAAATTCATCTATGCAATATAAATACATACCAATGTTCTACTAGTTGTTTGAAATGGTATTTCCCGACTATAACTGAGCACTGGATGTAGGCAAAAAGGATATACATAATAACTCCTTAAAGTATGTATGGCAAGCCACAATATGTAAGAAAAGGGAGAGAGAGAAAGAGAGAGAGAGAGGAAGGAGGCGGGAGGAGGTGGAGGAGGAGGAGGAGAAGGAGGAGAAGGAAAAAGAGAAGGAAGAGGAGGAGGATGAAAAGAAGGAGAAGGATAAAGGGAGGGAGAGGGAGAAGGATAAGCAGAAGAAGCAGAAGCAGAAATAGGAGGAGGAAGAGGAAGAGGAGGAAGAGGAAGAGGAAGAAGAAGAAGAGAAGAAGAGAAGAAGGAGGAGGAGGAGGAGTGCTATAAAGGCAGGCTTGGGGAGGGAAGGGAATCTGGGGACATTGGTGGTGGGAAATGCACAAGATGGAGGCATGGGTGCTTCAGCATTGTATGACTGAAACCCAATCATGAACAACTTTGTAAATGTCTATTCACAGCGTTATAATAAAATTAGATAGATAGATAGATAGATTGATAGATTGATAGATAGATAGATAGATAGATAGATAGATAGATGGATGGATAGATAGATAGATAGATAGATAGATAGATAGATAGATAGATAGATAGATAGATAGATAGATAGATAGATAGATAGATAGATAGATAGATAGATAGATAGATAGATAGATAGATAGATAGATAGATAGATAGATAGATAGATAGATAGATAGATAGATAGATAGATAGATAGATAGATAGATAGATAGATAGATAGATAGATAAAACTGCCTAATAGGAACCCAAGCATTGATTGTACATTCATCTGTCAGGCACCCTCATGGTACATTACATAACATAAGATAGTCACCTCTCATAATATTCTTGAAATGTAGTCGTCATTACCCCCATTGTACAGATAAATCAAAAAGGAACTAAGCCAGTTTATCTAGATGGGGGAATAGAGTTAGTAAAGGAGCTCAGAGAACTCCATATCTAATCAAATCTTTTAGAATAAATAAATGCTTTCATGTGCATAGATATAGTCAGATATTTCACACCATGGAACTTAAGAAATGTGGATGACAATTTTTTAAAGTCTTCAGATGAAATAGTTGGCCAGTCTATGCATGTTGACTAATGCAAATCTAGCCTTTGGCTTCACAGATCTGCATAAATAAAATTTAGCAAACTGAATATCCTTGGTGAAAGCCTTGGATATATTTGTCTACATAGTGTATCATGCTCAGTGTATGCAAATAAAAGAGTCTTAATGCTTCACATCAGTCTTTGACGAACTCTGTCCTTGGAATTTGATTTAGTATGTGCTAGTCTCTGATTTAATATCCAAAATAATTCCAACCCTATAAATCTATTTTGAGTAGAAGACAAAGAAAAATACATAAGATGTGGTCTGGTAGTATAGACAGACCTTAATCGATGTAAAGTTTTCACTCCATTTGTTGAAATGTACCCAGTGTCATAAGCTCTTCCATTTATCTATGAACTGGATGATATTAATTTCTCCTGAGTCACGTATGAAGTGACCAAGGGAAGAAATACAACCAATCTACCTAGGAATTGCACCTTCAAAGTTACCTAGTAATGAAATAAAAACACCACAGAATCTTCGAGCTAAGTTTGAATAACATCTATTCTGCTTGATACTGAGAATTTTGTGAGATAGTGAGGAAGAGAAAGAGAAGGATAAAGTGGATATCTAATTTTGAGAAATAAGGATTAAAGGCTCCATTATTCATGCTGTTTTCACTGTATATATTGAGTTAACAACATGTGATTTCACCGGATGAAAATGTGGGCACCATGCAAGGAGGCGTGCAGTGCAGATCAATCCCCACAGTGACTGCAATGAGTGATGGTTAGTGGCTGGTCTGCGTGAGGCTGTAAACAGTTCTGGGTTCAGAGCAGGTATAAGTGGAGATTGTTCCTGGACTTACTGGGAGCATAGATAGTTTCTGCCACAAGAAAAAACAAACCCCCTGAGTCAGAGCACCATAGCCCCCATCTTTCTGTTTATCGAGTTGTAATGTGTGCATTGTGGGCCCCAAAGTACATACATCCAGCAGGAGATGGGGGCTGCAAGAGTTGACAGCTTGTCTTCTTTTATTCATTCATTCATTTATTCATTCATTCATTCATTTGTCTATTTATTTTCTCTGTTATTTTCTGTGTTAAATACACACTGTTTGGTCAATACTGGTGAGGCAACTGCTTCTTCATCTCTCATCCCCTTACCAGCCCTTTTCTCTTTACATGGTTTAGGGTCAAAGAAAGAAAATACAGTTAACAAGTTAAGCAAAGGAAACCCTAAGAAGCCAAAGTAAGGATCAATCCTTGTGATGGATAAGCAGAAGACAAAATAGGTGATAAACTCACTTATGGGTTATGTATAAGTCACAGTCTATGATATCCTCACCAAACCTACTGGTCAGACAGGTAGCCAAAGACAGGTGGAATTGAAAGAAAGAATTAGATTATGTTCTTTGATCTCATAATGGTGATAGATGACCTAGTAAACCAGGTGCTTAACTGCAACAGAATTTGGTGTCCTGGATTGAAAAAAGAATATATTATTTTAAAATAGTGTTTAGCTCTAGCCACACACATTCTAAAATAAATAAGTGTCTAATATTTACCATGGGAAAGTCTGCGTGCTACCATTCCAGTGACTATTACAACAGACAAGAATTATCAAAGGAAGCTAAATCTAGGAGGAATGTCCATTTGGAGCATAACATTGTTGTGGACTTGAAATGCCTACCCACAAACTGTTTTTTAGTTGCAAAGGGAAATAAAATAAGATATGGTGGAGAAACGAGAATCTCTCTTCACTACATGGTCAGAACTGAAGAAAGATGCCTGTCGTCGGCCTCAGATGTTCCCGAATGTACCGTTTGGAGCATTTTGGCCAAGGATATAAACTTGGATTGAACCACAAGGAAACAGCTGATAAAATGAGGAATGTTCTATATTTTTAAGGGACTATTACTCTTTTAAAAGTCCAATATCAAAAAAAAAAACCAACAAAGATTATGGAAATGTTTTTGAAAACATTTAAAGAGATATGATAGGTAAGTATAATACCTGACCCTAGACCAGATCCTGTATTAAGGAGAAAAATGTTATTAATGCCACTATTGAACTTGTTAACAAAACTAACACACAGATACTATATCAGGAAAAGTTTCACATCATCATAAGATTTCCTTAGTCTGATAGTTGTACTGTGATTCTGTAAGAAAAATCCATATGCTGAGATCATATTGGGAAACACTGAAGGATAAAGAACTAAAAATATATATAAAGTACTTTGAAATGATTCCCTAAAATTCATATAAGTATAAATGTGCGTGCAAGGCAAACGCCCTACCCACTGGGCTTTGGCTCCGGCCCTATATGTTTTAAACTCTCATTTAAATTTTTGTTCTTATTCCTTTTTGGCCACACGGCAGAGCCTGGCAAGATACCCGTGTCGTATCTGATATGCCAAATACCAGTAACAATTATAGACCTCATTCCCAGGACCTGATGGAATGGTTTGAGGCTCTTTATGTTCCTGGAGCAAGCAGGTGCCCTTGGGCTCTACTTGCATGAGACAGGTCATATGGAGATGTTACTGGTGCCCGCTCGAGCAAATCGATGATGAACGGGAAGACAGTGATACATAAAAAGAGACTGCAATATAGCAAGCACTATAAAATGTTAAAAATAGATATATGGTCAAAGGATTTCATGGTGTTACTTCCACTATTCTAATAATTGCAAGTTACCTTTAAATCTAAAATTACCTTAAAAATATTTTTAGTGCTTAATCCTTCATGTCAGTATTCATCTTCTCATTTGACTAGATGTTCAAGGTAAAAAGAAATTACACAAAGATGCATTCATGTTTTGTTGAGCTATGAATTCACCTGTACTCTTAGAAGTAAGACCTCTGTACTTAAAATCTCCCATGATCTCTAACCAATGATAGATGTGGATGGCAGTCAGGCACTGTACTGTCAATTTTCATGCTTATGAAAAAATCAATAAAACAAACCCCTTTATATATGCTACATACTCTCCAGTACTGAGATTCTTAAAGCAGTTTTGCACTGGAATTTCCAGTTATTATCATCATCTATATTTTACTCTACCATTTCAGCACAGAAATGAAGCATCCAATAATTGGCATTTTGAAAGTATTCAGTCTGAGCCATACGACACAGTTTTGAAGAAATATATTGTTTTAAGTTGCACTATCACAGAATTTTTAATCTTTTTTTGTTTTGTTTTGGGGTGACACCCAGTAGTGCACAGAGCTTACTTCTGTCTCTTTCCTTAGGAATCACTCCCAGTGGGGCTCAGGGGACCATATGGGGCGACAGGGATTGAGCCCAGGTCAACCACATGCAAGGCAAATGCCCTACCCACTATGCCATAACTCCCTTCCCTTCACTATGTTCTTAATATATCTTTATAGAAAGTCCACAAATATGAACAGAAAAATCCAACAAGTGTTAACAACTCAGTCCAAATTTTCTTTTTCATTTTTTACTATCTAGATTTTCAGATTACAGGTGCTGAAATAAAATCTTGTATTTCTAGTTGACATCTTTCTGATCTCATCACTTCATGAAGCAATTGTGACATACCAAAATTCAAGGCAATTAAACTGAGAGGGTTTTCGTACCTGAAAAGCATTCCCTCCTTAAAAACATAGGAGGTCTATTTCAATTTTGTGTGAGTTGTTTAAAATAATGGGGTTTGCTTAACCTATTACAAACACCTACTCATTATCAACTTGACTGGTGAAAGGAATAGGGAAAAATTGAGAGATGAGCTGTAGAGACCCAGGGACATTGACCAGACTTCTTCCTCCTGTTGCATCCTGAAAAGGTGTCCACCCACATCGGGAGAAGCTGCTAGCTCCCTGCAGCCACTTGGTGCTGTTTCACCCTCTCTGGGTCACAATAGGAGCAAATGTCAGAAACACTATATGTCAGTCTTACCTCTCCCTTTCCTTCAACATTTTTGGAGCTCCAATCCTTACACTTCAGGGTTTCCCCAAACTTTCAACCAAATTATGATTCATATTTTCCCAGCTGGTTTAATTAATTCTCACCAAAAGACTAAACTAAGAGTGTCTGCCATTGCTGAACATGCTAATACCATTACTAAGTAAATACTAAGATACAAAAGTTTCCCAGAGAAAACTTGATCTTGCAGGACAGCTATAAAAAGAATCAAAAGATCTGACTATTATAGATAGGGAATCAAGCTTAGCCTTCACACAAAAGTTTTGGAAAAAAGGAGTGGGTAATTAACCAAGTCTCCAGGCAGTTTTCCTCCTCACTTTTTTCCTCCCCTAAACTGAAAAAGCTAGACTTGGGCCAAAGCAAAAGCTAGGCTTTGGGCCCCTACTTAACTGTGCACACCCAGGGGAAAGGAAAAACAAAGACTTCTCTAAAGTAAAACAGTTTTCTCAATGGCGGGCGTGAATAAGAAAACAGTTCACAGCCTGGGCAGTTCTGAAAGAGCTTTTCACCAGGCACTTGCTATAGGCCAGGTTTGGAGGACACAGGCTTCCCTACAATCTTTACCACAACCCTAAGAATCTGCACCATGATAACCTCCATACAGAGGAAGAAACTTGCCCAAAGAGCATAACTGATAAGCAGCAGGGCTAGGGAGCAAAGTCATGCTGTTAACTAGGTCTGATGGAGCTTTAAGCACTGCAAAGCACTCCCTAAGGATGACAGGGTAGCTTGGAGCTACCAATGCTGAACAAAGCACAACTTGCCTTCTGCCTAGGTGACTGCCTGCACATTTCTCGATCAGCTCACTGTGGCCCCTCCCTGTGAATAGTGTTTGCTTCCATCTGCTGCCTAGCGCAGGCATCCAGCACATGGCCACGGTCACTCACTTCTATTACTTCTAAAACAAGGGAGGAAGTGACACTGACTCCTCCATAGGCCAGACGCTGCTTCGGCCCTTCACATCTTTCATCTCATTTAGTCTTCATAGCCTCCCTGTGCACACAGGTTTATTATTCCTATTTAATGGTTGAGGAAACAGGGGCTCAAACAGTTCAATAGCTCACTTCCGTCAGCCTCCAGAGCCTATAATCTTTTCACTGAGTTGTGCTGAATCCACTCTTGATCTTAAAGACAAATGCTGCACATTAGATTTTACCAGGAAGCATTGCTGAGGTGCTCTAAAAATCGGTATCTCAAAAAAAAAAATCCAAGAGGCCGGGTCCTTGACTGGCAATAGATACTCATGGGAAAACCATTCTCAAAGACAGCTTTTCTTTTGTAAATGAAAATCTTCTGAAAAGTAATGAATCCTGCCAAACCTACAAATAGAATAGTTTGACCTAAAATTCATGGAAGGAAAAGCTCTATTCCTATTTCAACAAATAATTGGAAACCAAAGATTGGTATAAAGGATGCTGCCTCATATTGGCTAAAAGAATAAATAATTTAAGGAAGTCAAGTCAGTGTGCCTCTGGAGATAAAGCAGGAATCTGTGCTTTCTCCCAAAATTCTAGACTGGCCCAAGGAAAGGGGTGCAAGCATGGAGTTTGGGGGGACTTGGACTGGCTCCACAGCTGATAGGTGTCAGGACCCCTCTCGGGAGCTTGAAAGGAGCCTGAGCAATGTAAATAAACAAATATTAAGTTCTCTGTTTTTATGCCTGGTTATAATGAATTGTCAGTGGACACTTTGACAAGGAAAATAAAAATCTTCTATATGTTGTGGTTAGTGAAAACAGCACTAAGTTTTTTTGTTGTTGTTGTTTTTAGAGCACTAAGTTTTAAATGAAGGACTGGTTTTGCCTCCTTTCTGCTGTGTGGCCTTGAAAAATATGGTCAATGTCTCTGGCTTCCAATTTTCACTGGTATTTCACTCTTTTGAGGATATGGGTGAAAGAGGCAGGGAACTGGACTTCTCATGTAAAGGTCCTGGATCACTGTATCACTGTCTTCCCCGTTCATCATCAATATGCTCGAGCAGGCACCAGTAACATCTCCATATGACCTGTCTCATGCAAGTAGAGCCCAAGGGCACCTGCTTGCTCCAGGAACATAAAGAGCCTAAAAACCATTCCATCAGGTCATGGGAATGAGGTCTATAATTGTTACTGGTATCTGGCATATCAAATACGACACGGGTAGCTTGCCAGGCTCTGCCGTGCAGGTAGCATACTCTTTGTTTTCCCTGTGTATGTCACCCCTGTGTATGTCGTTTTTATACATATTCAGTGATTGAGTGGATAAGGAATATGCAATATTCATACACAATGGAGTACTACTCAGCTGTAAGTAAAAATGAAATCTTGCCTTTTGCTATAACATGGATGGAACTGGAGTGCACTAGTTTTGTTTTAGGTCCTGGAGAAAGGTCAGATTTCACCTTCCTTTTCTGTGCTAACCTCCAAATATAGGTTCTTAAGATTGGACCCTGGAGTTCCTAAAGCAGTGGTTGCCAACTTTAAGGTGCAAAGAATCATCCAAGACACTTTCCTAAAACAAGCATTTCTAGACAAGAGAAAGAACTCAACAGGCCAGAGGGCAGGTTTTGAATGCAGGAAGTCAGGGTTCGATTCCTAGCACCTACAGTACCCTGAGCACTGCCAGGAATCAGTAAACTACCCCTTCCAATCACCCCCCACCCAAATTGCATTCTTGCTCTGATGTAGTAGGTCAGAGATAAAACTAAAGAACCTTGATTCACTAGAGGCCAGAGTCCCTGACCACTTTGAGAAAAATACTCAAGGCCTTTCTACCATTGTCTCTATTCATACCAACACCAAACTCGAGCAAGACACTCCATGCTAGTGGCTTCAGTGGTGTATGCAGGGAGTTAACTCCAAACGTAGTGGAAGCAAAATCCAAAAAATAAACAAATAGGATTACATCAAATTAGAAAACTTCTACAAAGTTATCACTAAAAAAAATACATTGAATTCAATGGAAGAAAATATCCACACATCAGACATCTGACAAAGGCCTTATTATTTCCAAGATACAGAAAGTCCTAAAAAAATCAACAACAAAATAATAAACAACCCCACCCAAGAAATGGACCAAATTTTCTGAATGGATAGTTTACCACAGGAGGACAAGTTTGACAAGCAGACAAATGGAAAAATTGGTTTTTTTTCATTTTTCATTTCTAAATTTTCATTTCAGGAAAATGCAAAATTTCAGGAAAATGCAAAATGGGTCCATCCTCTGTGGGAAACAGTAAAGACTTCACTCCCAAGCTTCTATCTGAAGACACAAAAGCATTGATTTGAAAAGGTCTGCACAAGTCTGCTCACTGGAGCACTGTTTACGAAAGCCAAGATTTGGAACCAAGTGATATTGCCTTGTTCAGAGGCCAGGCACTGGGATTGAACCTTCACACCTTTTATCTCATTTGATCTTCACCACATCCCTGTGTATGTCAGTTTTTTATTCATATTCAGTGATTGAGTGGATAAGGAATATGCAACATTCGTACACAATGGAGTATTACTCAGCTGTAAGGAAAAATGAAATCTTGCCTTTTGCTATAACATGGATGGAACTGAAGTGCTCTAGGCTAAGCAAAATAAGCTCAAAGGAGAAAGACAAATATCTGATTATTTCACTCATCTGTGGCTATTAAGAAACAAAGCAAGGAACAGATGAAGTCAAATAGCAGCAAACCCTCTTCCAACTGAGGTTACTAAAGTAGGGAAGGGGAGAGAGCTTAAAAAGGTGTAGGAGGTCGCCTCCAAAGAAGGTGGTGGAAAGCTAACAATATTTGAGCAGTTGCACAGTGTGGTAACACACATTTTGAAGAGCTGTCAAGTGTCCCCAAATAAATATGGTCTTGTAAACCACTGTTATAGCAAATTTTAAATTTCTCCTTTCTCACTTTCCTTTCATATGCATCGGTCAGGATGTGCAGCCATTCCTGCTTGCTTCATTTGGAGTGTTCTCAGTGACATTCAGGCATTCCACCGGGCAGAGTGTACTGCCAGTTCCATAGCATCCTCCCTGTCTGGCCAGATTTATTCCACCATCAGCTGCTTCCAAAAATCTAAATCATGCCTTAGACAGTTTCTGTAAAGGGGACCTTGAAGCAGAATCAGGTAGAATCACTCCATGACGATTAAAGTCCTTTGAAATGACTTTGACTTCTCCCAAGTGTTTCTCAGAACCAGTATTATCCACTCCAATACCTGTAAGGTTGTACGGATGTTGCTATTTAGGAAATGTACATAAAGATGTATACCACAAAATTCACAAAATTTTGTATATATGGTTGAGTGTGGCTCAAGATTTTTATAGTTTTCACTTAACAAAAATAGCTCTAAATTGATACTATTAACCTCATGCACTTATTCTGTTTTCCTTTCCCTCCTAACCAGTAAGTGTGAAATGAAACAGTCCAGGTTCCTGCAATCATCAGAGCACAGTAAGGAGTGGTGAGAGTAACAGGGAAGCCAGGTGAGACTGTCAGAGTGCAGATTTCTCTTTAGTGCAAAGGGTGTTTCTTATGTGCAGCAGCAGAACATTTACAGATCCTACACATAGTTCCGGATCTTCATCTTGATGGAACAGTTAAATCAATAGCTTGAAGCCTACGGCATAAACAGAAAGGACCATGCAATCACTCCAACATCTCTCTTTTCAGCAACTGAGCAATCCTTGATTGTTGGGAAGTTAACTCCATCTAGTCTACTGGCCTACTAGTTAGCATCTAGGTGATGATTGTCACAAGACTTAGAATCAGTGTCCATGGTGTGAAATTATCTTCTCTGACAATGAAAGAGAAAATCAGCCCCTTTTAACTCCCCTTTAAGTCACATATAGAATCCACAGAACAACTCAGGATTTCTTTTTCTCTTTTCCCTCTATCTTTTCTTTCTTCTTCTTCTTCTTCTCCTTCTTCTTCTCCTCCTCTTCCTCCTCCTCCTCCTTCTCCTGCTACTCCTCTTCCTCCTCTTCGTCCTCCTCCTCCTTCTCCTCCTTCTCCTCATCCTCCTCCTCCTCTTCTTCCTCTTCTTCTTCTTCATCTTCTTCTTTTCCCCTCTCTCCCTCATATTTACACATATATCTTTTCAGAGTCTACTAGTCCCAAAATAGCAAAACTGACACTAACTACTTCTCTATTGTTCAAATCCTGTGCCTTCTCATACCCATTCTTGGAATAATTTTATCAAAAATGGAGAAAGTGTTTATCACTTGTTGCTGTTGCACAAAGGCATAGCGTGAAAAGGAATATACAATGAAGGCTACATTCTCTGAAAATCCCGGCTGCTGCTAAACAGCTGTGGATCTCAGTTGAGCGCAGAGCTCCCCTAATGACCATCCTGTGCACAGACAGGAGAACCAGAAGTTTTCTATCCCTTTCCATATCCAGAGGCAGAAAACAAGCCACTTCCCAAAGGTTAATCTTGTACAAGATAATCTCTGTCCAACCGTCCTCTCTCAGCCTGGACTCCAGTCACGGGTCTAGGCAGGACCCTCAATCCCAAGGCCCAGGTATTATCCTGACACTGTCTCTATAGCCCTCCGTCAGAATAGTCCCAACAGTGGGAGCCGTCACACGGGTACAACCCAGAGGTGACAAATGGGTGTCTGACAGGCTGGGGTAGTTGATAGGCCATGCCGAAGTGATAGTACAGCTAGTAGGGCACACGCCTTGCACACACCAGCCTGGGTTCAAGTCCCAACATCTCGTCTGGTCCCCTGAGCGCCTCCAGGAGTGATTCCTGAGTGTAGAGCCAGTAACACCTCAAGGCCCCATGTGGGCCCCAAAAACAAAGGAACAAAAAGATCATCTTTCCCTCCTGTAACAGGTCCTCTACCACCTACGAATTCCCCTCCCTCCCCTGAAAACTCTGTGTTAGAATCCTACATGCCAAGGCCAAATATAAAAAAGGGCACATTCCCAGGTCTTGGTGACCTTTTTCACAGTCAAACTTGCTTAGATGACATCGTTCTTCCTAAGTGCCCAGTTGTCATGGGCACTCTTGGGAGCTGTTGCAAACGTGACCATTTTAGCCCTGAATTAAAGGATTGCTTTTCTCTACTGCAGGCCAGCTGTCAGCTGACTCCGGTGCCAAGAAGAGTCTTTCAAAGTGTCCTGCCGTGTGTCCTTAAACCATCGCTAATTATCTGGCTGAGGAGCAGCCAACAAGTCTCTCTGGGGATGGTTCACTCGCTGATGGGACCCTGGTTCTGCTCTGCTGGGAGAACTTGAACACAAAGAGCACCCAGAGTTCTCCCCACAGCAAGGGATGAGACCATTGCTCACACCCAAGGGATGAGATCTGGTGGCTGTGATGGCCAGTAAACTCCAGACTTTGCCATCACTAATCTCCAGCGAAATGAATGAAAATGTGGACTCTGTCCAACTGTCCTCTCTCAGCCTGGACTCCAGTCATGGGTCTAGACAGGACCCCAATCCCGAGGCCCAGGTATTATCCTGACACTGTCTCTATAGCCCTCCGTCAGAATAGTCCCAACAGTGGGAGCTGTCACACGGGTACAAACCCAGAGGTGACAAATTGGTGTCTGACAGGTTGGGGTGGTTGAGATACAGGCTGGGATAGTTGATAGACCATGCAGTGTTTTTTCAAAAAATTCTGAAAAATTCTGAATTATCACCTTAAAAAATATACAGGAGATTCCGTATATTTGCCTCTGAAAAGTAAAGTAAACTGGGGTGAACCGGGTGCTATGCCCCAGCATGGGCTGAGCCCCAACTAGCCTGGAGAGGAGCCCAGAGTCCCATCGTGTTGACCACTACCCCACCCCTGCTGTCACTGGCCCTCACTCCGCAGGCTACTGGCCTGGTCCCCGAGGCTCTGTGTTTGCATCCATGAATTAATCAGATATATCACACATTAACACAGATTAGTTTATTTGGCACCTCTCCCAGGTAACATCTTAACCTAGCTAAAATGTCTGTCTGCAGAAGATTCCTAAGAAGTGATTCTAATGAAATCTGATAATAGAAAGGTCAATGGGGAAAATATTCTAGCTTCAGAAGGCTTTTCAACACCTTTCACATGTCTCAGTGACAGTTGGGTGCTTGCCACATTTTAAACACAGGGCCCACTTTGTACTAGCTGGTTGATTTGTTTAAATTAGTTCCACTTGAGAACTAAATATAGAGAACAGAATAACCTTAAATCCTTTGTAGAACAAAGCAGATGATGCGTAAATAAATAATAAAATTTTCAGTTTGGCCTGCAAATAAACTCAGGTCCAGGACCCCAAAGCAACCAAGATAAATGGTTTGAATCACTTCTCTGTTTTTCTTTTCCTTCTGATTGGTTTTTAAAGCATGCAGTCTCACAACACATCTTAGAGAGGTCGTCTTCCTTCATGCTAATGTGATGTTGGTTTTGGCAAAGAATGAAAATCTGAGAGTTATCAAAATGTCAATCAGGAGTTGTCAGATTATCAATCACTGGGTTCAAGTGCAAACAACCAGTGTCAAACTTTCAAAGTAGAACTTGGATAATTATTTTGCAAAAGAAACTGAAGACTACTGTCTTATGTTTTGCTTTTTAATTAAGAGTCTAGTGGGATGGGTTTATTTACACAGTTAATAGAGATAGATATAGATAAATATATATGTGATATTATACTATATAGGAAATGCCAGGCTTGGCATCAGAAGGAAAATGTGGTGAGGACAGAGCCGGCAAATTTGTCCTGAATCCCTATAAGGCCAGAAGTCAAGCCTGCAAGAGCACACTCCAAAGCTTGGTGCCTCTCTCTATCCACGAAGCCATGTTTCTCAGCCTGTTGTACTGCAGCTTGTCCTATCTTACCTGAAGGACTTTTCCAATTAGAATGTTGTAATCGGAAGTTAATCAGGCAGAACATTCATAATACTGCCTATAATTTTACCAGAAAAAAATATTTATTCTAGATATTAGATTCTTTTTTAGTCTCTCTACCTTTTTGCAGGCTTTATAGCACTGAGGTTTTTAATTAAAGATAAAATTTAAAAACATAATTATAAAATATTTTTCATAGAAATTACCAGAAAAGCATGCTTGACTTTTTTAATAATACCTTTTGAAATCTTTAACTTGGATAAAAACTTTATTAACCCTAACCCTCAATTTATCAGGTAATTTTTTGTAATCTTACAAAAAATAAGTAAAAACAACAGAAGTATTTACTGGAAATCTAATTTTAAAAGGGATGACTAATTTAACCTCTACATCTTTCAGGCTAGCTGTAGGAGTATATAACAAGTATTCATAATCATAATAGAGATCTTAAATCATTGAAAGATAATAAAGTCTAAAACAATACCAGACTCTCAAAGATTACCTATTCTGTCACCTTCCTTTTATAGATGAGAAAACTGAGGCAGAGCGTCAAAGAAAATTGCCTAAAATGCTGTATCTCCTCTTAAAAACAAAAAACCAAGGAAATCATCTGCTCTTCTAAGCTCCCTCCACCGCAGGAACTGCTCCTTAAATTCAAAGTGGCGAATCAACCATGTTTTATGTGGATTTTACATTAAAGTGACCAGGAAAGTTAATAAGACCCTGAGAGATAGTACAGTGGGTAAGGTGACTTCACATGGCTCCCCAGTTTGATTCCTATCACCCATGTGTTACCTTGATCTCCACCAGGAGTAACTACTGAGCACTGAGCCAGGAGTAAGCCCTGGGCACCTCCAGGTGTGGTATTAAAAAAATACATGAGATTATTTAGTATCTGTCTTTGTCCTTCTGATTTACTTCACTTTGCATGACGCCCTCTCATTTTCTCTACATTAGATCATCTTTTCTTACAAAAGAGTAGTATTTCCTTGTGCACAGATAGCACAATGGCTAACTTCTTTAGCCATTCATCTATCATTGGACTCTTAACTTTCTTCCAGTCTTGGCTATTACAAATTGTGTCTAGTAATTATTAAATGAAAATAAAGCTATAAGAAAATTAGTTGTAAATTTCTGATAAAATATAATCTCCAGACTAAAAAAAAGAAAAGTGTCCCTGGTTATAGAGAACTGTCCAGTGCCCTTGTAGAGAGAAAAGTTTAACTTGCGTAGCACTCACTCCCCAGAAAAATGACACTGGTTCTTCTGCATGGAACAGGATGTGGAATCTCTAATCTGGCATCAGGCCAATTTGGGCGACTTCCACAGCTCAAAGCCAAGGGAAACAGCCACACTCAAGAACAGATGCACAAGCTATTGCAGTCCTTTAAGCAGTATTGAGAGATGGGGGAGCATCATGTCCACAGCATTTCAGCCAGCATTTCACTTCCAGGATGCCCCAGAAGTTAGGTGGCGTTAGCGAGGTGAGCATCACACTTTGCACATGCATCACTGCATCTTTGAGATCATTTAAGGCAAAAACAGGGCATGGACATTTTTGTCATTTAACTTTAAAGTATGTGTTTATGCATGGATGAAGAATTAAAGAGAGAGAGAGAGAGAGAGAGAGAGAGAGAGAGAGAGAGAGAGAGAGAGAGAGACACATCTGCTGATTGCAAGGTGACAAAGCTCCAGGTAAAGAAGTCAGAAGACTCCTTGGCCTGAAGGCCAAGGCACCCATCTATCCCTAGTGGTATTTTTAAAAAGTACCTTTTATTTGGTTGTGGGGATGGGGCCTCATCTGGTAGTACTCAGAACT
Organism: Cryptotis parvus; assembly: GCA_021461705.1. Taxonomy (NCBI): domain Eukaryota; kingdom Metazoa; phylum Chordata; class Mammalia; order Eulipotyphla; family Soricidae; genus Cryptotis; species Cryptotis parvus. Next base: position 27,289 of record JAJIBD010008929.1, read on the forward strand.
TATTGCTGACTCTGCACTCAGGAATTACTCCTGGCAGTTCTCAGAGGACCACACAGGATGCTAAGGATTGAACCCAGGTTGACTGTGTGCAAAGCAAGTGCCCTACCCATTGCTCTATATCTCCAGTCCTGAGAGAGATCCATCCTCCATCTTCAACAGTTAAATTCTCTCTATCTATCTCTCTATCTTTCTCTATCTCTCTATCTCTATCTCTCTCTATCTCTCTATCTCTCTCTACCTATCTCTCTATCTCTCTATCTCTCTCTACTCTCTATATCTCTCTCTATCTCTATCTCTCTATCTATCTACCTAACTATATATCTCTCTTTCTTCCTCTCTATCTCCCTCTCTCCCTCACTGTCTTCCATCCTAAATAAATTTCACTTTCTTTCCGTGGATCTAATCTTTGAATTCAGTATGGATTCTGATTAGAGGTTTCTTGGTCATGTCCCAAAACCACCAGCAGCAAAATCTAGTATGCCCTGATATTAGACCACAAATACTCCTTTGAAAGAAAAGAACACAAGAGTTTTCTTAATAGGCATAATTTCAAATCACCCTTTACCTTTCCCCCAAATTCATCCTAAAAGCAATGAAAATCCGAATATAATGAAAGAGATAATGAAAAATATTCTACAAAATTGAAAAATAACTTTAAGAAATGATGACAAACTATCTATGACCCAACTTTGCATACAGATCCTTGTCTTCCTGTTGTTCATCGATTTGTGTACGTGAAATTTTATTAAAGCCCGGAAGGGTAAAGTTGGGCTTGAAACTGTGTCTCATTTTAATGCTTCTAATACTCTGCTCATAAAATCTTTGTAGACTGAGACCCCTTATAGGTATTGTTGCTGCTATTTCAGCTACAACCTGTAATAAAGTTAATCAGGCTCACATATAGCAAAGTACATGCGGTAATTGTTATGGTACTGCATAGTAATTGGACATTAAGACTAAATGGTTCACATAAATTATAGAAAAACTGAAAAGTCACATTACCCCTTCTTCTATGTCACTAGTTCCCAAATGCTTGTGTACAGATTACCTGTAGCAAAATCTTATAGAGAACCTTTTGAAATGATAAATTCCTAATTTCCCTCCACTGAAAATCAAATTCAGTCATTTCATCTAAGGAGAAGTTTAACACCACACCAAATTCTTTGCAAGCAAGGCCATGCAAAGAATTTTACATGTAGGACAATGGTTTTTTACAAAGCGCTGATAAATATGTGTAGTAGACAATAAATATCCCCTTCAAAAGCAGACACATGAGAATATTTGGACCTGGGACACCCCAGGAAACACAACTGTGTTGAATTTAAGGATGAGAGTCTGCAACCTTTGTGAACAATCCCAAACTACCCATATCACTGAGTTAACTTTCGTTGTTACCTGAAACAGAAACGATGCACCTAAGTAGTATCTGCTCTGTATGTATTGGCATGGTCTTCATTCATTATAGCTCATCTCAAGTCACTGCTAATGAAACATGTCCATGCATTTCTTCACTCAGTGCATTTGCCTCAGCACCAAAAATACCACATCAAATAAGCCACTAGCTCACAGTTTGAGGGGCTATATTTCAGGATGCTTTTGGTGGTCAGAATGGCAAGAAAAATATTCCTTTATAGCCAAGTGCAAAAGAATTACTTCTCACTACCCAGATGCTGACCATAGATAGAACTCTAAGAGAAAAGAATTTGAAGTCTTCATTCCCGACTCCCACCGCCCAACGCTGACACTGAAGACAGGCTGACATCAGAAACTGCAACTCTCTGAAGCAGACATTACCTCATGCTACATGGTTTTCCTGTGGAAGGTGGCTCCAAGAGAATGGGAACTTCCAGGACATTCCATCCTGCCAGCAGTTTGGTGATATATTTGAAATGGCCCATTTCTGGGCTGTCTAATAAGTGACATTTATAAGGAGTTCTTCTCTTCCTTGAATCAAAAAATACTGAGATTTCTTTTATCTTATGTTCCCCCAGCCTGTGCTTAGTGTTTAGATGACCAGAATCTTCAGCAACTCACTCAATTCCATTTCTGCGCTTACTATTTTGCTACTGAAATGCAAACTCCCCTGGGTAATTCCAAGCATTTTCTTTACCGGAGATCATCTCTGGCCACAGAGCAGCTCAGCTGCAACACGCCCGCGATGTGTGCGCTGCATAATACTGTAACATTTTCAGAGTCAGGGAAGATTTATTCAGTGATCAACTGCTTCAGCATCCTGAATCACTCCAGAGACAGTCCGCTAAAGAGGGTACCTTGAGGGAGCTGAAAATGTAAGCAAGGAGTGAAATAATCCGCTTTCTCTTTTAACCCCTTAAGCCTCGTAAAGAAAGAGCATTCATTTTGTCTATGCAGAGGGAGAAATTGCTTAAGAGCAAATTTCTCAAAACATTAAGAGAGTCTATCAGCAGAAGGTGAAATTCAAGGTGCTCTTTTCACAACAATTCTTAAATCTGTGCTAACAAATATTTTAAGGTGTGTTTTTCTATTCCATCCTGCCAAAAGATCTGTAAAGGAGAAAAAGATATCCTTATTAGCCATCCCTGGAACTAAGTCAAAATTTGGTAGATTAGTACACTCATCTCCTAAAAGTAAAAGTAAAGTGATAAAAATATAACCAGAATGTTAATCACTTGTTTTTAATAGTCAAAATCAATACAAGACTGGGAAGGATAATAATTTTTATTTTATGTTACACACTAGACCAAAGCTGTTCACCCCAATTTGCTTAGAAATGCAAAACTAAAGATGTCCTGAGAGTCTGAAAAAACGAGAATGTCATGTATACAATTCCCTACGACCCTTCACTAATTAGATGCTAGTGAATATCTGATCTTCCCAGTGGACCTGAAGCAGAAATGGGCATAAGCAACCTTATTGCTAACTGAATGAAAACCAAAGGGGCAGAGGATGGAGCTCCCTGAATGACCTACTTTGGGAGCACACACGGTTGCCTGCAGGAAAGAACAACAAACAACTGAAGGATCATTGAACTCCAAAACAAGATAAGTTGGGTCCCTTAAAAGTACAGCCATATCGTCCCTCCCACATCCTACAGATTATATCCATCAGCCCAACTATTTGGATAAGACTCACTTCAAAGATTTGCCTATAAATGGATAGACATGGAGAGGATCATGTTGAGTGAAATTAGCCAGAAGGAGAGAGACAGATATAGAATGACTGTATTTATTTGCATGACATAAATACACACACACACACACTACACATTCTATATCATATACATATATACATATATACATATATATATTATGATACCAATATCCAAGATCAGGCAAAATCCTGGATCAGGAGGTCTTGTCAAAGGTGGAAACTACCACAAATGAATGTGTGGGAGCAGAGGTTAGGTAAGACAGAGAAAGGAACAGTAGGCCAATGATTGTCGAAAGTCTATTACAATCCACAACATGTAAGAGAGGGAAGAGAGAGAGAGAGAGAGAGAGAGAGAAAGAAAGAAAAAGAGAGAAAAGATATGAAGAACCTGGCACGGAGGCAGGCTAGGGAGGTGGGAGGGTATCGGGGACATTGGTTGTGGGAGGTAGGCACTGGCAGAGGGATGGGTGCTGGAACACTGTATGACTGAAACCCAAACATGAACATTTTTGTAATTGTCAAAAAATAATTAATAAATAAATTATAAAAATTGTAAAATATGCAAATACTTATATATATTATTTGTACAAATAATATATAATAAAATATATTTATTCTATTATAAAAAATAGTTATTAAACCGGAAAAAAATGACTCACTTCAAGGAACAAATTTACTCAGTAAGCCAGTGGAATATTTGATTACTCACTGACAAGATTTTTTAAAAAATTTATTCAAACACTAAATTACAGAGTGGGATAAAAATGAAAATGACAAGATTTTAACTTTTTTGTTATTTGATGCCAGGCATAGATAGTCAAGAGTCTGAGAAAGTAATTTAGAATGAACACCAAAGTAAACAGTGGCTAATAGACGAAGTGGACAAGCAGAGGCCATTTTGAACAAAGACAAGCCCCTGGCCCCCTCCATCCCGCCCACTTGACCAAAGGTGAGAAGTAGATTTCAGGTGGTGATAAACCCTGTCAGTGAGCAGACATATGTAAATCCCCTAGATAATACTGTCCATGGCCAGGAGTAATCATTCCCACACTGCAGATTTAATATGATGGTTAACTATGAGTTTCTTAGTTAAGCAAAACAAAAGATCATTATAAGAAAACACTAAGTCCTAGTTCCTATTGCAGACTATAAGAGAATTTAAATTTAAAGCCTATTCACCATTTTCACTGGAATTGTTAAAATATATTGCTTTAATAATGTGAAATAAAAATTACTCTGTTTATTAATTTAACAGTTTTTACCTGGTAGGAGTTAGCCAATCAGGTCTTTAGTTATGACATTACACAATCAACTCACCCAGAAAGTTAAAAGCATTGAAGTCTTAAAGCTTGAGTTTTTTTCCTGCCAGTAAATGTAAGAAAAAATACCCCACTCTGCCCCCCCAAAAGTTTAAAATTTAAGGGAAAAAATGCACAAGATGAGACCAAGGGCTAGATTCCTATTTCCATAGAATTATTTGACTTTGACAGAATAAACATTTAGCTTAGTGCAATTTGCTCTTTAACCATCTTGGATACGGCCCTCCTGTGCGGAGCGGACTCTGCAGCACCTTCTGATCTCGACAGCTGCTCCAAGGATGGCACTCAGAAATCAATGTGCCCTCCAAATTCGGAGGAAATGAGCATTTTACGGTCAGATACTTAACATTTATGTGGTTTTAGGTTTCTTTTAAATGCCTTTAAGAAAACGTCTCACAAATATTTTCAGATGTGATGTTCTTTTCTATTTTTTCTAAACACATTTCATAATGAGCTTGAATATTAATTCAAAATGAAATGGCTTTATAAAGAAAAGAAAAGAAATAGAAAGGAAGGGAAAGGTTGCTTAAAGAAAATGTTCCCAGGCTTCTCACAATTCCTACCTCCTTCCAACTGGAACTACTCTGGAATATCTGCCAGAATAATCTATGTCATTGTCCTACCCATAGACTATCAATGGTGAAAACAAGATCTTTATCTTTCTCCCACTCTCCCCCTCTTTCATAGACACACACTCATGTACACACAAATAACCACATTGAGAGATGTCACCATGAACAATCCCAAAGGCAATACATTTATTCATTTCTAAATGCTATATAATTCCATTTTAAGGTCAATTAAATATGTATTTGCATTAATGAGTATAGGCCCTTGTGTGATGTGTACAGGCCAGAGAAAGTCTGCAGAGGTTTGCCACCGAATGTACTTCAAATTATATCAAATCTGATCAACTCAATCCCCTGGAAGATACTCTTGCTTTTCTAGTTCTTCCTTGCAAATCGCCTACTTAATCTGGGTGCTAATGAGGTCTTTTTCTTGTTTGTTGTTAAGTCTTGTCCAAAAACAAGCAATTTTGCATACTCTTATTTCTAACAATCACTAAACTGTAATTCTAACTTCTGCATAAGCATGTTAATAGCTAATATATCATCTCAGCATTAGCAAATACATTCAGGGAACAATATTTCCTCTTCATTAGTCCACTTGGCAACCATTTCAGCTAACAGCAACCCACAGCCGAGTGAAACTCCTAAGCATTGTCCTTCAGTGAGATGCACTGCAGCATTTCACTGATGGGAGGGTGGGGGGGGGGGGGGGGGAGCGGCATTGGGCGACCTGTGCCATAGCCCTCAGTGAAGTGAAAACCATTTCACTAGCTGTCTTTTCAACTGTGACAAGCCTTAGTCACAGAGCCAGAGAGTGTGACCTGCCAATCACAGGCGGGAGAGGCCCGAGGGCCATATGTCACACAGTGCTGCGGCCCCTTCTGACTTGCAGTGTAAGTAATTTCCCCATTGGCAGGATCCTTTCACCCAGGAATGGCAGAAACAGGAGTTTTCCCCATCTGTACTTGTAACTGGTATGGTCGGGGAACTGGGTGGCTTCAATGTGAAAATTATTTCCCTGGTGGTATCTGTCATTGGTTGAGATTTGTGATTATTTGTTTGCTGGATCACAATTCCCCATAAAAGATCATTGATCCAAATCTGAGAGAAATGCAGAATCCATGTGTGGCACTGGTGGATGGTGCCCATCACTACACCACAAAGAACATGGCCTGGAGCACGGCCTTGAAATTAGTCTAGGTTGCTAGGCCCCCAGGAGGAACACAGGCCCTCATCTCACTATGTAACTATCAGCCTCCAATGAGAAAATGAGGTGAAATTCCTAAAACATGCCAAGCGCTTTAGTTGTTTTTGCTTTTACTCCTAGCAATAAAGGAGCGGAATCTTCACTTTTGAATACACATAACTGGTTTGCTTTTTGCAAATGAGCCTGAAGGATGAAGGTGGTGGGTTTAAAGAGCACCCCTGGCCTCAAAGAGAAATCCCCACACATCATTTATTCCTCACACTCAATCCTCAAACTCACTCTGTAAATAGTCACCTAGAAAGCTTGTCAGAATACAGATTCCTGGGCCCCAACTGAGGATTTCTTGAGTTAGTACAACCAAGAGTAGACCTAAATGTGATATGAATGATGACATTTCCAAGTGACAATGGCATTGCTGTTCTGTAGACTGCTCCTTAAGAATCATGGCTAGAAAGAAAGAAAGATAACTTCATGAAAGCAATTACCAGATAGATTCAATCAGATGCAGTATATTAATAACTTTTAAAAACAAAACTGACTTAAAATAACAGAAGTCATTCTTTTTTTAAGAAAAATATGGAGTTATTAAAAAGCTGTATATCTGAATCACAGAAATAAAACAACACGTTTTTTTTAAATGCTAAAGCTAACTATCATTGTCTAGCTTCTTTGAAATTATTTTATCTTATTGAAGTTGCATTGCATTAAGATATTAGGTTTCAGTTACACACCACTGAAAATTAGTAGGTGTATATACTATATATGTTTACCCTTAACTATTCAGTTACATCCTTCACTATAAAATTGTACTATTTTAATTTATTTATTCATCCATATTTCTCCCATTCCCTCCAGTAAACCGTTAGAGGTTTCCAGGTTTGACTTTTTTAAAATTAATATTATTATTTTTTATTTTTTAAGTATTTTATTATACCACCATGAGATATACAATTACAAAGATGTTCATAAGTTGTTCATATTTGGGTTTCAGTCATACAGTGTTCCAGCACCCATTCCTCCACCAGTGCCCATTTCCCACCACCAATGTCCCCGATTCCCTCCCCTCCCCTAGCCCGCCTCTATGGCAGGTTCTTTATTTCTTTCCCTTTCTCTCTATCTCTTTCTCTTTTCCTTCCCTTCCACATTGTGGGTTACAATACATATATTAAGAGGTTGTCATGTGTATCTTTTTGCCTGTATTTAATGCACAAAACTCATTCTTAAACTCATGAAAACTTTGGGGGCTGCTGGAGAGAGATGAGGAGAGGGGTTTAAGAGAAACAGATAAGGGGGCATTTTTGGTGATAGGATGTTGCTGGACACTTGGTAGTGGCTGCAGTGAATTCTATAGACCCGTGAATATGTTAAGATTTATCTCTTAAATTCTATATTACAAACAAATGGTAAATCAGTAACAGGGGAGGGGAAGCAAAGAGAGAGAGAAAAAAGTTCAGTTAGAATATTAAACAAGGTGTGAAAGAAATAAAACCAGAATGTTTTACGGGAAAAAAGTGTGTGACAGGAACTACCAGTCTGTTTCATATATATATACACAATACAATTGTAATCTCATTTAGGTATGAGTTAACTGAGGCTCTAAGTAATTAAGGCATTTGCTCAATGTCACAGAGCTGGTCAATTACGGAAATAGATCTAATAGATTTAGATCTTTTCCTCTTGCTCTCTGGTTCTCGGTACAAAACATTTCAAGGTGCTCAAATTTTCACAACTTTTAATATGGAAACTGTCTTAAGACTGGACTTTTTCAAGAAGAGCTGCTCAGTTAGCCCACACCAGACACCCAAACTGAAACAGGGAGGCAGAAGAAGGAGCATCGTGAGGTAAAAGATGAACCAGCAGTCATATATCCCCTTTGGAGGGATGGACAATTCACTGACCATGGTTGGTGACTTTCTGAGTTGAGCTGACATTCACTCAGGCTCTCCATTTGGTATCTTGACTCCACTATCCAGGAGGATCTGGAAGTGATTCCCTGTTCACTTTTCAACAGTATCTGCTTTCCATAGGCATCCCAGTTTTCCTTGTGTTTGACTGAAACCAGCCTGCACTTCCCTGCAACCATGGATCAGGTCTCAGGACACAATGGAAAATCTCCACTCTTTATAGGAACATCTCCATATCAGAGCTATCTGGTGAACACGCCAGCTGCTACTTCTACAGCTTAACCATTCTATTCTGGCCTGAGAACTGAGATGTTTCATCTCTAATTTGTTGTGAAGATTCTGAGGAGGAAGGAGGGGAAGAAATCCACAAATCAGTTTGTGAATGGATTGTTAACATGTTCAGCCCTGATTGTGAAAGAAATTAAATGCATTGAATCTTGGTAAAAAGTTTAAGACATGGGACTATTCTTTATATTATTAACTTGGTTAAATTATTATTAATTTAAAATATTGTTAATTTGGTTGAATCAAAAGGAATCCAGTTCCTTAAACATAATAGCCCCTTTGGAAAAAAACATTTATTGAACTTTTTTTTTGAAACAAGGTTGTTCTTTACTGAAACTTATTGAGAAAAACGTGAGAGGAAGTGAAAAGAAGTGTGTTCAAAAGAACACCAGTAGCAAAGAAGCATAGAGACAAGCAAGTGAGATACATGTTCAAGACAGTACATGGCATAAAGAGTATGCAAAATTAGTTGTATTTTAATGACAAATTCAATTTAGCTATTTTCCTTATACAGTGACATATAAAGGACTTTTGGCCTTTGTTTCCTCATCTGAAGGGTGAGCAAAATTCTACAGACATTATACTGAGATATGTGGGAAATAAACTTATAGTAGTAGTAGAATGACAAATGTATGTGTACACATGTGTGTATATATGCAGACATATACCTATGACTACCTTCCTAGTAGCATAAATGGATATGGTTTATGCATTACAAAATATTGCCTATATTAGCAGTGAGGGCACTGTAGAAAGATACAGAGTAAGTACATAAACTCATCTGCACTTAAGTCACTGCTACTAGGGCCAATAAAGAAAACAATAATTCTGGCAGACTATTGTTTGGTTAGCAGAGATTTACAGTGGTGTTATTTATCTTTGTTTCACTGGGCATTCCCCAGAAATAGAAGTACTGAACTCTAATCTTTCTTTTAATTCACCCATTGGTCTTAGAAAAGACAGGAAGATAAAGCTCAGAGCAGTGGTGTGCTGGCAAATGTTGAACAGCTAGCTTTCAGAGGAATACCCAGCCTTGCAATGTTTGCTAATTTCTGTGGCATAACTGTTCCACCATGGTTAATTTTGGGTTGCCAGCAATTTAACCACTGACTTGTAAAATGCCCAACAAAAATTGATTCTTATTAGTTAGTATATATTTGCACCAAACATCACTGAATAGGAAAGAAATCACAAGTCGCAGAATCACCTCACACTAACAGATTTTTCTCCATACTGTGAGAAAAAATCAGATAGAAGGAAAGCCAATGTACACAAAATCAGGTGACATGATCATAGTTATCTGTCTTTGTTATACCTACAGTACTAGCGAGTCTTGTTCTATAGCAGGTATTCCTAAATTTATTTGCCTACGGTACCTTTTTAGTGCTTCCCTGCATATCTACCTTCCTTAAGCAAACAAGAAGAATAAAGGAGGGTTTCAGATTTGTAGCTTCATGATGATTTCACAACCTTGTATTGTTACCTAGTAAATATATGATTCAAGCACAATATGATTCAGTGGCCAGTGCACTAAGACCTGAAGAGACATTCTAGCATAATATAATAAAAGTGCTGACCCAAAATTGGGAAAACCTGACATACAGTTCTTGTTCTTCTACTGAGTAACTCTGGGGAAAATTTATAACTTTTCTAAGCTTCAGTTGTCTCAAAGTAAATAATCCCCTAAGACCTTTCAGCATTTAAAACACTAAGATTCTGAGGCTGGAGCAATAGTAAAGAGGGTAGGGTGTCTGCCTTGCACGCAACCGACCTGGGTTCCATTCCCAGAATCCCATAGGGTCCCCAGAACACCACCAGGAGGAATTCCTGAGTGCAGAGCCAGGAGTAACCTCTGAGCATAGCCAGGTGTGACCCAAAAATAAAAAGTAGATAGATAGATAGATAGATAGATAGATAGATAGATAGATAGATAGATAGATAGATAGATAGATAGATAGATAGATAGATAGATAGATAGATAGATAGATAGATAGATAGATAGATAGATAGATAGATAGATAGATAGATAGATAGATAATAGATAGATGATTGATAGACAGACAGACAGACAGACAGACAGACAGACAGACAGACAGCGAAAAGATAGATAGACAGACAGACAGACAGACAGACAGACAGACAGACAGACAGATAGATAGATAGAGAGAGAGAAAGAGAGATAGATAGATAGATAGATAGATAGATAGATAGATAGATAGATAGATAGATAGATAGATAGATAGATAGATAGATAGATAGATAGATAGATAGATAGATAGATAGATAGATAGATAGATAGATAGATAGATAAAATACTAGACTTCTGAGTGAGTTGTTTTTTTAATTGTTTTATTTTTACAATTACAAAGATATACAATTAAAAAGTTCATATTTGGGTTTTGGTCATACAGTGTTCCAGCACCCATCCCGCCACCAGTACCCATCTCCCACCACCAACATCCCCGGTTCCCTCCCCCTCCCCCAGCCCTCCTCCATGGCAGGTTCTTTATTTCTTTCCATTTCTCTCTCTTTCTCTTTTCCTTTCCCTCCAGACTATGGATTACAGAACATACATTAAAGGGTTGTCGTGTGTATCTTTTTGCCTGTATTTAATGCTCAGTTCTAGGTTGGCATTAGTACCCTCTGAGTGAGTTTTTTTAATCACTTCCATTATTTTGCATTTAAAATTATGCTCCTTAGGGCCAGAGAAATAATACTGATGTTAAATATTTGGCTAGATCCCTGGCACTACATGGTCCCCAAGTTTCTGCAGGAATGACCCGTTCAGCAAAGGACCGGAAGTAGCGTCAACACCATTGGGTTCAGTCCAAATCTTCCCCCCCCCCCCAAAAAAAAAGCTATGCTACTTACATAAAGAAGTTGTGGCATGTATAGACAATCTAATACTATGTTGCTACAAGAAAAGATGGAATCTTGTACTTCGATTCAACTTAAATGGAATTGGATGTATCATGCCAAGCAAAATAAGTCAGAGGGAGCAGGTCAAATATATTATTTCACTATATGTGGTACATATAGAAACAAGACAAAAGAATGGAAGGTCTCACATAATACCATGGATCTAATTACAGAGCTGATTAGGCTACAAAAATTACAGAACTGAATGCCAAGAGTGGAGAGTGAGTAAAGGGGAATAAAGAGGCAGTCTGTATGTAACATAAGGACATAGTGGCGGGTCTTGGGCATTTTGATAGGGTTAAGATGTGGTAACTTTAAACAACAAAACCCAACAAAACCATAAACATTAATGCTATACCTAAAATAATTCAAATTTTAAATCAAGATTTCTGATTTAAAACTAGTAACTATGCTCCTTGAAAAGAATTGCTGGAAATGAAAATATACTCAAATTGCACAATAAGGGTCATTTAGGGCTTTCAGCTCTAAGTTGAACATCAGCACTAAGGCAGAGCTGACAGTAGAAATCAACCGGTGTGTGTGTGGGGGGGATGGTGCAGTGTCTCATGCCCTCTCCTGGCCTCTGAAATGTTTCAGTAATGGAGGACCAAAATTTTCCTCTGAATTGCTCCACACAAGCTCACCCAAGATGTTCCTGTGAAGGACCCAAACTTCAAAAGACACAAGACCACTCTTCCCGAGTCCACAGTGCACGCCAGGGTGGCACTGATTTGAGGGCCATGTGGGTCCCTGATTCAAGCAGATCCATGGCCTTCCTGGTGGGAAGTGGTAATTTACAAGATGACCTAGAGTGACCTATTTGTTACCTCAACATGATGCTAAAATCAGAAAAGCATGGTTTGTTACTTCTTTGTAGATATATGTGTATACATGTGAGTGTAAGAGAAAGAGAGATTTGAAGTAGGAACTACTAGCAAGTAGAACTGTGGAACAGAGCCTATGAGCCTGTGTGCATATATAATTCATAGAGAAAAAATATTCTTAAAGAGCATCAGGTCATAATTGCAGATTTATGAAAACATTCAAAAACAAAGGCTTTAGTCTGAACTTTTTTGGTATTACTAATTTGTGATTTAAAACTGTAATTAAAAACTGATACAGTAAGATCAGATGTGCCTAATTCAACATCAATCAAAAATCAATCCTACACTTCTAGAGCAATGAAAATAAACACCTTCTTGAGCAAAACCATCAAGCTTATGCTCTAAACAGTTCCATGAAACCACCAAAGAGGCAACACATAAGAACACAAGAATGAGGAGAATTTTAGAGAAACCGGAGCCCTTTGACAAAAAGAAGAGACCGCAAATGACAAGGTAAGCTTTCAGAACTATTAGCAATGTCTAACTTTGCTGGAGTAAGGGGGAAACCAGTTTTCTTTCTCTATGATTATTACATTAAAAACAAAAAGAAAAACAGAACTTTATTTAAATCAGGCCCTTTGCAGTTTGGCTGAGCTCACAGAAGTCTCACGGAGCCTGCAAATGTCTGTCTGAGCTGCCACATGGCAAGAATGGGCCCTGGGGATCTTAAGAGCCCTGCACAGGACCCAAAACTTCTTATTTTGGTGCTGGTTCCAAAACTCCCCATCCCTTTCCAGTTCGTTACAAATGCCTATTGTTTGCCATATTTATCTGCCATCACTGCTGTTTGTTCACAAATGGAAAGAGAACTGCCAGGACTCAATTTCAGCCTGCCCTCAGAATAGTGCAAAGGCGCTACAGGAATTGCACGACAGATGGTCTTTGAATGATATACAGAACCTCTGCCCTTGGGCCCGCTTTGGAGGAGCTGTTTTGGATTGTTGCTCAGATGAGTGGGAGGTTGTTGTGTGATATGTGATTATTCCATAATAATTTTAATTATTTTGCCTGTTTTCAAACAATGGTCTCAGCCTTTTTTAATTTTTACACTCACTGAGTTGTGACACAGGCATTCTTTTCTCTATGTTAGCAGGGATTAAAATCAAGCCCTGTATCCCTTTCCATTTTTTCAAATAATCCAAGTTTAAATACATTACCTCGGTCTGGAAAACCAAACTATGGGCATTCTCCTGGCACGCACTCAAGTAAGGAGACAGAATTCCTCACTGCAGTGTCTGGATTTGAGATGGTCGCGGTAACAAGTTTCAAGAAAAGCCTGCTCTTTGCTTCTTCGGAGCACAGCTCTGGCTAAGGGAGCTTCATTGACATGCATGTGGGCATCCCATCGGATCTGCTCAAAGGTACAGTCCGAGGCAGTGAGACGGCATTCGATGTGCATGTAAATGAAGTTCCCCAAGTGCAGTGTCAGCTTCGGAGATGCAGAAAATATGCCATCTCTGTCTCATCCAAGTCCAACAGAAACTTCCGAATGGTTTTGTAAAGCAGCAGGAGTCGATGAGAAGCAGATGCTAAACTTTCAAGGCATCTGAATGCATTACTCTTCACTAGATAGACCTGTAGGCTTAGCTCAGGGAGCCAACATTTGGGGTTAGAACCCAGACTTTTGGTTTCTGCCCAAGAGGATGATAGATGCCAACCAGAATGTCCCGGAGGTACTAACTACAGCCCTCAGCTCTTACCTCCAGGATAGGAAGCAAATTCAAGGTCACCAGAGCCTAAATAAAAAAGGCACAGTCTATGGGTCAGAGTGATAATCCAGCATGTAAGGTACTTGCCTTGCCTAGGAGTGATTCCTGACAACAGAGCCAGAAGTAATCCCTAAGGATTGTGGCTGTGGCACAGAAAACAAACACCAACAAAGGCACAATCTCCAGTAACTTAGACCACAGGAGATTCTGGGAATTAGTTAATAGTCATAAAATAGCCTTTCATCCAACATGAGCATGTGTAGCTTTACCTATAGTTTGTGGTTCAAGAAATTCTCCCCTTATAACTGAATTGTGGGTCTTCAAGTAGACTTCAATTGTGTACCTGTGAACCAAAACAAGCTTTGGATAATTCCCAAACTGACTAGTGTGCTACCTTAGAAATAAATTCTGTTTCCCCTCAGTTCTCTGCCCCATGATATAGTTACCTGAAAAATCAGCATTCTCTGCTGAGCGAGAGTCCTCAACAGAGAGAAGAAACAAACCCCTAACCCTGTGATTTGATAGAAACTCCCCCACGGAGTCTTAAGTGCTTCCTTACAACTGTGGTTTTAATCCAATAACAGCAGCTCCTCTAACACAGAGAAACCCAACTCACACAGCCGTTAATACCCAAATGAAATTCAGATAACTCCCACTGTGTTGACAAAAGGATTGGGGAAACAACCTCTGTTCCTTCCCAAGACATTCGTGCTTTTGGTGAGATTCAGCCAGTCGACCCTTCCAGACACCAGTCTCACTGCATTCTCCCCCACCCCCACCCCGCACTAGACTGGTGTACTGAGATTTCTGTTTATACAAAAGCACAGGTCTCTCTGAGAAAACGTATAAATTCACATTTGACACTCAGAGGAATGCAACTGTTTATCTTGCAAGGTCTGGATGACCAACTAAGGGTCGTGTCCAGCTTGCTGCAATGAGGTTGCCATTATGAGCACACCTGCTGGAAGATTTTTATAAAGGTATATGATTGAAATTAATGACTCTGACAATAAATGAGGTAAACTATATTCCCAACCCATTTGAAATGATGAAGCTGCACTATAAACATATACATTTTAAGCCATCATTAAGTTTCAGACAGACCAGGTACTATTTAGGTATTTTATACACATTGTCTGTAACCGTTACCATAACTAGGAAGGTATTCACTTCATTATATAATTCAATTGAGAAATAAATGTTTCACATTGATTAAATGACTTGACAAAGGTAACTCAATAATTTCCCTCATCATGATTTGAATCTCAAGGTTATTTAATTCAAACAGTCATATTCTTTTCACTGATGGATGACTGAGAGGGAGTTATATTCACATATGACCTTATGAAAATAGGTGCATATTTCAGCATATTTGGATTCATAAGAAAGTATACCTTAGTGTTTAGTTGTGAATTTTCAACAAATAATCACTGCACTTTTCCACTACGAATATGCAATTGAGAAATAAGCGTTCATCTTACTCATGTAAGATTTTTACATGTTGTATCTACTATTTCCTCTTGGTTATTTTACATGTTATTTTCCATAACTGAACCTAAATTTTGGAAAGTTTCCTTATTGAGCCAAAATGAATTAGCCAGTATATCCAATACATTCAGACCAATTCTAGGTGAGAGGAACACCTCTACCTAAAAGGAAGTCAACAAATAGCTAATAAACAACAACTCCAGTTCAGTACTTCTGAAAAAAGATACATAATAAAAATAAATAATCTCTGAAGTATGGCAAATTCTGAAAATCCTACGGACAAGTACACGTACCCACACACGCAAAGGAGGAGACAAGTGATTATACCTTCAATCCCCAACTGCATGTTTATAAATAAATTTTCCTGTGCCCTTGTTTGTATCTCACATGCTTTAAAATATAATTCTGTTTTAATGCAAACATACAATAAATATAAGTATTTTTCTGTAATACTACCACTGGAAGATTCCATTCAAGATTAAAAAAAAATTCCCTACATTAACAGCATGATGATTCTCATTGAATTTTTCTTTATCAAGAAGGACTGCATTCAAATCTTAACATTTTACCACATTTCCTTAGGGCTCATTTTTCAATGTTAGCAGTCACAGGAGCGGCATTCTGTTGGGATGGTAAGACCTCTATGGATGGCAACGTTAACAGTTATAAAATTGCAGTGAGCATTTTGATTCTGATCCACATGTGGGGTAGGCTCAAGCATAAAGGAAAAATAAATGGGGATTAGAGGGCAAATCACAGAGGCATTCTAGTTGGGGAGAAAATATCACCATTAACTCCCAAATGCAATTTACAAATACAGCATTTGAATTTTCTAATTGTTTCTTTTTTTAAAAAAATGAGGCTAATGGAATTACATTGGAACCAGCAATTTAATCAAACACAATTTTGCTGACCAATGTCTCTTTCTATCCAATCCTGAGCTCCTACTCACATCTGTAATCTTGCCAAACTTTGA
Organism: Cryptotis parvus; assembly: GCA_021461705.1. Lineage (NCBI taxonomy): Eukaryota > Metazoa > Chordata > Mammalia > Eulipotyphla > Soricidae > Cryptotis > Cryptotis parvus. Next base: position 43,678 of record JAJIBD010008929.1, read on the forward strand.
GTTCAGCAAGAGAAATTATTTTACTTTTCTCCCCCTCCTGGATAGAAAAAGTATGATGATTCCAAGTGCTCAGTGTTTCATGGTCAATAGGACCAATTTGATACAGCTGCCAGAGACATATAAAAGTCAAAAGCAGGCCCTGGAGATTATCTGTGCCAGTAGCTTTCAAATTAACTAGAACCACTTTGGTAGTATTTGCCACATAGTCTACTCTTCTTAGCTCCAGAGACGTAACAGGCACTCTTCAGGGCTTGGGGGAAGGCAGGCTCTATTGGATAAGCAGAGAGGTGATGTCAAGCATCTATGAAACAAATATAAATCATTTTATACATCAGAAACCCAAGAATACTCACTTCTATATAATAATAGCCTCCAAAATATTTTCATCTAAAATTATGCATGCTCAGTATTATCACAGTTCTAGATATACTGCTCCTAAGAGTGAAAAAAGGTCTGGTCTGCATGATGAAAAGTCATTCATTCCAGTATATATTCAATTTCAGGAATGCTCAGAAATGGGAATCCAGCGAATAGCCCCAGAAAGCACAGTGTGTTTGGAAGAAATACTATAAAAGAAGCACTATGTCGTGTCAGTGGCCATTGCAGCCATGGTGGCTCTCCCAGTGGCTGCAATGGCCACCGGCATGACATGTCATTTCTGCAGACTTCTGTTATAACCTCACCCCTGTTCCTCCATCGGACTTTTCTTGATACAAGAATCTATGAAATTCTGAGGCATGTTTGTTTTCTTATATTTCCAGTCCCAAAACAATTGTGCAGAATGCAATGAAGGGGCCAGAGCGATAGTACAGTTGATAGAGCGCTTGGCTTGCACACAGCCAATCTGGGTTCCATTCCCTGCATCCCCAAAGCACCACCAGGAGTAATTCTTGAGTGCAGAGCCAGGATTAACCCCTGAATATAAAAAGGTGTGATATAAAAAGGAAAAATATACAATGCAATGAAGCTACACATTGGTTTTTCTTTACATTTTCATAGAATTCAAATCCATGGTATGAAGCCAGTGTTTCTGTGGGCAGATGTCAAATCCAAGTCTTCCAAGAGACTCCCTGGCCTCCTGGGAAAGTCCTTGATTGGACTACCCAACTGGCTCTGCAGGGAAGACTGACTTGATATCCTTTCCGAGAGAATTCCTAGCCTCAATGCCAATCCATTTCAGTGGGAGCTCTTCCACCAGATCACAGGCATGCCATGACATTTCCTCTGCTTCTCACTTTCCTTGCTAGGAAGCACCAGTGATGTGTAGGAAGTATAGTTGGAACCCAAAAGGGTAACCAAGTTTGCAAAAGTCACAGAAGAGATAAAATTTGGAAGAGAGTTGCAGTTTATTAGTCAGGCCACCAGTGTGTGTGCTGGAGGGTAGAGAGTAAGAGGTAAAAGAAAAGCCAATTCGGTTACTTAGAGGAAAGAAAAGGATGGTATATCCAAGAAAATATATGTTTGCTTTCTCAAGCAGAATTTGGTGTGGGAGTCAAGGAAAACAAAAAACTTTTATTTCGGAAAGTCGTAAAGTCTTGAACATAGAATCATATGCAATGTAAAAATAATAGGCTTTGGAGTCGAGGAGGTGATACATCAGTGGTGCTCAAGGATTACCCCTGGCAATAACTGGCTTTATCTTGGGTTTTGACGGGGACAGGGAACAGAGGAATGGAACTGTATAACTGTTTGATCATATCTGTCCCCTGGAAAGATAACTGTGCTGATAGTACACAGAACGGATTTAAGGCTAGATGACCAAACTAAGAAGCAGCAGGAAAAAGTAATTATATTTTGTGACACGCAAAGTACTGAGAAGGTCCTCATTCTCACTCTCACTCCTACTACATGAACCCAGTGTAATCACCTCCCTTTGTTGGTAGGTGTAAATATGTTGGATACTAATTTAATGATATGGCAATGGTGAAAGAATGTTGAGATGTGGCCAAATTCCCTAATAAGTTAGTTATGAGTTCATTAAAAGTGAGATTATATGGTATGACCCAGAATTGTAGAGCAAAATCTTAAAAAAACAATTAGAAGTCAGAGACTGCAGGGGTAGGATTGATAGTACAGCAGGTTGGAAATTTGCCTTCCATGCAGTCAATCAGGTTTGCTCCTCAGCATCCAATATGCCCCCCCACCCCATGTACTACCAGGAGTAATTCCTGGGTGCAAATTTAGGAGTAACCTCGGAACATCGCCAGGTGTGACCCAAAAAATGAATAAATAAAAGTCAGAGATTGGAACTAGTAAGGATAACTTCCTGTTGATCTTGAAGAAGCAAGTTGTGTGTTATACGAAGGTCAAAGCCAAGGTCATATAGTGAGGTCTCTAAAACCTGGGGACTACCTAGAAGCTAACAAGCCATCTATGCCTGGACTCCTTGTTCCTATATAAACTAAGATAATAAATGAGAGTTCTCATACTCCCAAATTTCTAAATTTGAGGTAACTTGTTATGAAGCAACATAAAAAGAATACAGATAATTAAATGCTAACAGTTAAGTAGTATATTAAGGAGAGAACTGACAGGGAGTAGAGTTTGCCTTTCTGTGTTTAAACAGATGACTCTGAATTTTCTGATTTAGGATGGCAAATAGGCAGTTTCATTTTAAACATGTTGAGCTAACAATATCTGTAGGGCATTCAGGTGGCCATGTCTAAACAGCAGTAGGGTGTAATAGCCTACTACCAAAAGATAGCCAAGGTTCAAGCCCTAGTAAACAAACTCTAGTGTCCAAAATCTGAGGCCAGACATAAAATGGAATCCAAAGTCTGGAGCCAAAGTCGGCAGAGTAGCCACCGTACCCATGGCCCAGCAGGCAGGGAGAATGGAAGCAGACAGATGGGCAAGGGACCTAAAGAAGCCTCTGCAAGTCCCAGAGATTCCACAGGATTGTGCAATGCTGGGAAGGAGGTGGAAGTTATACTTTGTTATTGTCATCATTGTTCTGTGTTGTTGTTGGTATTTTGGGTTACACAGATGATGCTCATTGTTATATTATGTATATAATTCCTGAATTATACATTATATATAATACATATAATTATATATTATATGTAATCATACATTATATAATTATGATTATATATAATATAGTCTATATATTATATGTTATTATCATTATATATAATATATTATATATAATATATATTATATATAATTCCAGGAATTACATATATAATTCCTGGCTCTGCACTCAGGAATTACTCCTAGCAGTGCTCGGGGAACCATGTAGGATGCTGGGGATAGAATCTGGGTCAGCCGCATGAAAAGCAAATGCCCTACCCCCTGTATTATCGCACCAGCCCCTGTCATCATTGTTTTTGAGAAGCAAATCAAACTAGATGGAGTCATGGTTAGGCACAATGACAAGAAAACTGTAAAAAGGAAGAAGGCTAAGGGTGCAGCCCTAGGATGTAAGAAAGTGGCTCAAAGAGCTTAAGCATGTGCTTTGCATAGGTTCAATTCCCAACATGATTCCCCCAAGCATTTCTAAAAGAATCCCAAACACTGCACCAGATATAAGCCCAGCAGCATTGTTTATTTTCCCACCCGCTAAAAAGAATAAATGAAAGGGAAATTTTCTAGGGATTTTGACTTCCATCCTAATAGGGGAGGATTAAAATATGTATAAGATAAGGAAATTCTAAGAAAAGTGAAATTTAATGTTAGCAAAAATTTAATATGAGTTCCAATGGCCACTTGACAGCAAATGTTCTGTTTTCCTCATCTGTAACATGATAGCAATAAATGAGGACAAAATACTTATAACTAATAAAAAAAATCCTCAATGATAGACATGCTTCCCTTCTTTTCACTGCTTCATAAAGACTTGATAAATAAGAACCAACCCTTTTCACCTCCTTGGACCAAGGAAGACTGGATCTCAACCTCATGCAGGACCCAAAGTTGTTTTGAGCTACATTATCTTGTCTGTGTTCTTTCTTATTTCTTTCTGAAAGAAACATGTGGATGAAAATGCTTGCTGCCATCTCTAATCTTCACAAAGGATAAGAAATGGAATATCACCTATCTTTGCAGACACATTGTCATTCTGTTTATTTGGCGCTTTGTAGTAAAACAGCTGAGAACAGAGAAATAAACAGCAGAGACCTCTGAGCAGCCAAAATCTCCCCACTGAACCTGCCTTCTTTAATAAAACATACCAAAAAAGAATTTCCTGGGCTCCTTATTTGGATCTTGGTCTTCTTTAGAAATTCTAAAAGGCTCAGTGATCAGGTTTCCAGAGGAACAGCCCAATAAGAGCAGCAAATTAAAAGAAGAGGCTCATCAATATCAGTAAGGAGTGACAGCTGATGGCTTAACAGCAAGGATGGAAACAGGGGGGAAATAACCATAGAAAGCAAACAAAAGAAGTAAAAATCACAGCAGCTTAGGATCATTTAGTGCAGAATAAAAACATTCTACATACTATAACAGACCCCTGAGGGCAGTAGAGCTCAGTGTGATGGCCTAAGCCATCATTAAAAAAAGCTAAATTACATTTGATGCAGTCTAAAAGGCAGAGACATTCATAATATACAATAACAACAAGCAGAGACTTGTGCGTTGATCTAGTTATTCTTTTAAAAGGCATTTCTCGAAGAGCTGCTCTGTGGCAGACACTGTCCCAGGCACAAACTCAGAGAGGAGCAAGGGATGATGAGATGGCATTTGTCTTCGAGACCCTCTGCCATCCCGGAAGCTCAGCTATTCAAAGCTTCCTTCCCTGCAAGCAGTCTTTGGAGACTCTTTTTAGAGAACACTTATTATAATATCAAGATTCTTGGAAAATCTAAATGATGCACACGTCTATGGTAGTAAAATCAAATCTACTTTACCAGAAGAGGACTGACTTTAAGAAAAATAAGAAGAAATTGAATATAATCGCTACTTCCCTTTTGGTTTCATATTTACAAAGACTTTAGGAGTTGTGATGATTTTTTAACAGTATGAGGCAAGAGTGCTTTGTGTACTTAAAAATGCACAAACTCTCTTTTAAGTTGTTAATATAAACTCTAGAAGTATCGAAGTTAAAACCACAGAGGCAGCTTAGATTTGAGGGTGGGGGACAACACGAGGGAATCTTTCTGGTCTTTTTATATACCATCATTTTGGATTCCCACAAAGAAATTATAAACCAAATACCCAAACATGTAGGTTAACCTGTATCAGAACCCCTGTTTTTAAAAAGCCTACAGACATGGGGTAGAGCTGCTACTGGCTCTCCCTGTGCCCAGCCACTCACGAGGCTCCCGGGAGGGATGGCAGTTCTAGCCCCTGGCCCGCCACCCTAGCAGAGCCTCGCAACAAGCCCCCACTCCATGAGGGCCTCCATTTTCCATATATGACTTTCCCTCATCAGAACTCCACCCAGCAGACCAGCCTATCACAGCCCGGCTCGTGTGGCAGCTTGCGGCGCGTGGTTCATCAATAAATGCTGGATTTAGAGATGACAACAAGAGTATGCTACCCGCATGGCAGAGCCTAGCAAGCTACCCGTGTCGTATTTGATATGCCAAATACCAGTAAAAATTATTGACCTCATTCCCATGATCTGATGGAATGGTTTGAGGCTCTTTATGTTCCTGGAACAAGCAGGTGCCCTTGGGCTCTACTTGCATGAGACAGGACATATGGAGATGTTACTGGTGCCCGCTCGAGCAAATCGATGATGAACGGGAAGACAGTGATATAGTGATAAGCCTACCACAGATATTTCCACACAGGATCCCAAAGGATATATGTATATTTTTTTAATTTTTCAGGTTTGGGATGGAAAAATAACTCAAAGAAATGAAGCAGCATTCATCTTTTGAGTTCAATCCCCTGGTCTAAATGCCCCCCTACAAGCACCGATTAGGGTGACTCTGGCAACCCGCAGCACTAACCAGGCCTAAGCAGTACTGCATTGCCTGATCAAGCATTGAACTAATGGACTGAGAGGCCCCAACACCATCCCCCTGCCCCCCCAGCAGTGTTTGAAAGGGCCCTATAAGAAGAAATGTTTCCCTGTAATGATTACATGCAATTTGAATGGCTTAAATTTTATTACTGCTTTTAATGCAGATAATGCCAAATAAGTAAAACAATATCCCCCTAAAGCCTACAGTCCAGCTCAAAGAAGAGAAAAACCAATTTTCCTCATGAAAGTTTAATCTTAAATAGAGGAAAAACATTAGCAAAAGAAAAACTTCATGTATTTTTTTTCTTGATTTTAAGAGCTACAGATTAGAAAAGCAAGGAACTGAGTGAGTGAATGAGTGAATGAGTGTGTGTTTGTGTAGATAGATATGCGTGTGTGTGCATATACATATATATTATATTCTGGCTACATAATTTTTTTGTTATCCCGCATAAACCCTTGACGTATTAAGATCATAGGAAACCATGGGACTGAAGCAACCATATATAGAGGAGGGCAATTGCTTGCATGGGTTAACCTGGGTTGGGTTCAATCACCAGCACTCCCTATGGTCCCCAAGCTTGTCAAGAGTATTTTTGAGTACAGAACCAGGAGCAAGCCCTGAGCACCATCTGGGTGTGGCCTAACTCCCCCCCCCCAATCATAATGAACCTGGAATTTTTTGTAAAAATAGAATATCAAATAAATTTTATTGATTTTTAAAGTGTCAAATCTCATCTTTTTTCTCTCTCATTTTCCCTTTCCCTCTTTTCTCTATTTCCCTCTCATGCATGTGAACATATATGAGTTTTCTGTTTTACAAACCCACAATAATGAGAGGATTAAAAAAAAAGATGTAGAAGTCAGAAAAAGACTCATTAGTAGAGTTTAGGGACCCTTTGGAATGTAATGAGTTAGGGAGAGTGACATTACATATAATTAAGATGACAAGGGTCTATTCTAGACCACAGGGGACAGATCGAAAATATATGGCTATTAATAACAATGGTTAAATAACAATAATCTAACTTTTATATCCCAAAATTTTTTTTAATACTAAGTGGCTGCTGCTTGGAAAAAAAGCCCAAGAATAAGTCAAATGAAAGGAATAGTTATTGGACCTAGGACCAAAGGTCAATTTCCAAGTAGAAAGGTCAAGTGATTCCACACAAGCTCTTTGCTTTTCTTAAAGTCTGTCTTTCCATTTCTCATCAGGAACAAACTAAAATTCTCCTGATTTAGGAATCTGTGTTGACTGAGGAGTGCATACCAGCTTTCATTAACTGTCTGCTCTTGCCTTATTTGGTATAAAATCTGTATAAGATCTCCCTGGACATTTGGTGTAAGGAACAAATTGGCAAACCAACATGAACCCTCTATCCACAGAGCACTGTGCTAGGAGCTGTAGGAGGTAAATATTTTAACACTCTTAGAGAAAGACTTTTGTCCTCAAGGAAATTAAAATACAGTTGGGGGAGGTGGTAAACCCACAAACATCAATTAAGGAATTGCTGGTCATAATTCATGATTAAGTAATAAGTTAATATCATAGCAGTTCAGAGAAAAAATTAAAATGAGAATAATTGGGAAAGACTTTGTGGAATTCCTGCAGAGGACTAGTGGGGAGGGAGTGAGGGGGACCAGCAAAGAGCTTGGACTAAGGAGAGCGAGGGGCAAGAAATAGCCTTGTGCATGAAATCTCACATGTGTCAAATGACCTTTATAGATTTCTTTACTGCTTTTTAATTTTTTCTTTATTATTGACAAAGAAAAAGGATCCCAGTTCGATTTCTTGGCACTACATATGATCCCAGAACACAGAAGGCAGAAATAAGCCCTGTCCATTGTGGGTTATGATCCAAAAATCAGCAAAGAGCTTCTTAGCAGATGATCATGTCTTAATGTGTATAAAATGAGGGGCCAGAGAGACAGTAAGAGCATAATGAGCTTGCCTTGCACACTGCAGACTCCAGGAGCAATCCCTGAACACAGACTCTGGAGTAAGCCCTGGGCCCAGCAAGTTGTCGCCTAAAAACAAACCTCCAAAAAAAGGAATGTAAAATAATAATGACGATTCAACCACTTGGAAGTTCACATACTCTAGACTGGTGTTTCTCAAACTTTCCTAACGAGGCCCCCTTTTGACTTTGTTTCCTTCCTGTGGATTCATTTCCCACTGGCTGACCCTCTTCTTGTGCCATTGGCTGCTGCAGGCATCTTGTTCCATCTGCAGATCAGCCTGGCGCACGTCCGCGAGATGGCTTGCTCCATGGTCGACCAGAAGGTTCTGTGTCTGAGCCATGAAGTATTTCACAGAGGTTTCAATGATGCTGCCATGAATTTAAAGTCACCGGCAGAGCCGCACAACAAGCCAGATGACCCCACACACCACACTCCATCCGCCGCCATTTTCCACATCCGAACTTCCCTCTTGTCAGAACTCCACCCAGCAACAGCCTATCACAGCCCGTCTCGCACGGCTGCAAGCCGGCAGCGCAGTTCATCTATAAATGCTATATTTAGAGGTGACTACAAGGGTATGCTACCTGCATGGCAAGCCTGGCAAGCTGCCCTGTTTTATTTGATATGCCAAATACCAGTAACAATTATATTAGTTCATTCCCATGACCTAATATAATGATTTGAGGCTCTTTATGTTCCTGGAGTGAATAGATGCCCTTGGGCTCTACTAACATGAGACAGGACATATGGAGATATTACTGGTGCCCGCTCTAGCAAATAGATGATCAACAGGAGGATAGTGATAGTGAAATGAGTGAAATAAAGCTTTAGAGACACCAGTTTCTAATTCCCCATGGCTCAGTAAAGTTAACCTAGATTTTTGACTAAAAATCTAGTGTAGAAGCCAGAAATCTTTGCTACCAGGGCTGGATGCCCCCACTTCAATCCCTGACACAGCATGTCCCACCCCCACACCACTAAGAATGACCAAGTGTCACCCTGGTTGCTCGTAAGCACAAGTAGGACAGTTGTGGCACTGGTGGCCCCAGGCTCACCTGGGCCTGAGCAGCATGTCGCTGTGCTCAGGACGTGAGCACAGCCTCTACAAGTATCATGGGAGTGGTCCCCAGCACAGATTGAAAGGCAAAAACTTATTTATATAATTTTATTTTCTTATGCACACATATTACTTAGGAAAAAAATTCCCTATTTCTGATACTGAACAAAGATTTGTGACTTTCTTTGCTAATTCCCTTCCAGAAACTCCCCTTCCATTTTATACTCAGCAATAGAATTCTCTTCCACTTTCCTCGGTGGCCTTTCCTCGCCTTTTCTCTACCTCCTGTATCTGGACTCCCCGTATCTTTTCCTAATTGTCCTATTTTGACTTCCTCAAATTAGAAAAAAAATCACACACAGAAATGAAACCCCAAGTTATGTGTTTCCTTCCTCCAGACCCAAGATCCTGTTCATTTCCTAGGACCAATCCCAGCAGGTTTGACAGCAGGGGATGGCACTGCTGACTCAGGGCCTAGGGGCCTGTCAGTGGGGGAAAACCAAATTCTGATTTTCCTGCTGGTTCTCTTAGAAGGGAAACCAAAGATGCTTTGCTTTTCTTTAATGAATTATTCTAGTTTTGCTCTGAGACCACAGTTCTTGTTTTATTTTCAGTTGTCTTTTCCATAACTCCTTTTAGAAATAAAAATGGGAAATGTTATCTAGCCCCTAGGAAGAAATATGTACATACATTCAAAAAGCAGTTTCATGCAACCTTAATAACCTGAATTCTATTTCCCTTCCTGTACATGATGGATGAAATTACTTTGATTGTGCTGGCTTTCCAATTACTCATTCATGCCAAGAAAGCCAGCCCTTGAAACCTAGTCACCTTTGTTTATTTCTTTCCCACCTTGCCCTTCACAATCAGAAAATCAAAGAGCACTGGAGCCGGAAGGAGCTTCCGTGATCCCCAAAGGAAGGATTAAACTTAAAAGTCATACATATTGATTGGCCTGCATTTTCTAAAATTAAACCTGAGTAACTATTTCAATACCAACTTTTAAACTGTGAAAACAAATTTGCAGATACAGTTTTGAGTCATGTGAAAAGCTTGGTAAATAAACCAGGTTGCCAAAGGGTGTCTACCTAATACAGCAGAAAAGATTTATTCCTGCTTGTTCACTCTATTTTCTTCATTCAAATCGGTGAATTCCACGTTGTTCCGTGGAGACTGCCCACTGACCACCCACAAAAGTCAAGTGCCCCTCCCCCTTTGGAAGGCTTCATAACTTCCAGTCTGGCTTAGACTGAAGATCCTCTGGTATAGGATCTTGAGTAAAGGTTGATATAAATAAAATTCCCTGCTGCTACCTCAAACAAAATTATTAACTCAGAAAAAATAAAATAAAGTCAACCATAAAGATGATTTTCTTAGAAACACAAAGGCTAAGGCTCACATTGGTTTCAATTAGCATTGAACTGGGCCTCCCAGGCAAGCTCTATTTCACCAAGCACCATGTTTTTTTTTCTTAATTATTTTACTATACCACCGTGAGATATACCATTACAAAGACGTTCATAAGATGTTCATATTTGGGTTTGGTCATACAGTGTTCCAGCACCCATCCCTCCACCAGTGCCCATTTCCCACCACCAATGTCCCCCAATTCCCTTCCCCCTCCCCAGCATGCCTCTATGGCAGGTTCTTTCTTTTTCTCTCTCTCTCTCTCTCTCTCTCTCTCTCTCTCTCTCTCTCTCTCTCTCTCTCTCTTTCTCTTTTACTTCCCTTCCACATTGTGGATTACAATAGATACGTTAAAATGATGTCATGTGTATCTTTTTGCCTGTATTTAATGCTCAGTTCTAGATTGGTATTAGCACTTCCGACAATTATTAGCACACTGTTCCATTCTCTGTCTTACCTAGCCTCTGACTCCCACACATTTGTGATAATTTCCACCTTTGAAAAGACCTCCTGATCCATGTTTCGCCTGACCTTGTATATTGGTATCATAATATGTATATATATATATATATATATATATGTCATGCAAATAAATGCAGTTATTCTATATCTGTCTCTCTCTCCTTCTGGCTAATTTCAGTCAACATGAGCCTCTCCATGTCCATCCATTTATAGGCAAATTTCATAACTTCACTTTTCCTAACAGCTGCATAGTATTCCATTGTGTAGATGTACCAAAGCTTCTTTATCCAGTTATCAATTCTCGGACACACTGGTTGTTTCCAGATTCTGGCTATTGTGAATAGTGCTGCTACTATCTGTACTTCTTTATTCATCTCTGCACTATTCACAATAGCTAGAATCTGGGAACAACCTAAATGCCCGAGAACAGAGGACTGGCTAAAGAAACTGTGGTTCATCTACACTATGGAATACTATGCAGCTGTCAGAAAAGACGAAATTATGAAATTTACCTGCAAATGGATAGACATGGAGACTACCATGCTGAGTGAAATTAGTCAGAAGGAAAGGACAGATATAGAATGACTGCATTCATTATTAGGATAGAAATAGATACCAGTGTTTTACTAAGTGTGGGAAATGGTAATGGCAGATTAAAACTCACCATTGAATATACACAAAGAGACTTAAGTGATAAACTCTAAATATCTGCAGGGCTAGCCACAATGTGTAAAATAAGGGAGAGAGATGCAGAGACAGAGAGAGAAAGAGAGGAAACGGGGGGCACCACTATTGAGGCAGCCTGGGGGTGGGCGGGAGGGGTGGGGGTACATTGGTGGTGGGAATGGGGCACTGGTGGAGGGATGGTGCTGGAATACTGTATTACAAGAACCGATTATGAACACCTTTGTAATTGTATGTCTCACGGTGGCATAATAAAAATAAATAAATAAATAAATAAAAATAAAGAAAAGTACCAAGCACCATGTTGGCCATGAATTGCCCCAACTCAAAAGCCAGTAAACACTTTTGGCTACTTAGACACATTCAGCTCATTTGCTTTTAGTTTACAACCAGCAGTTCACTTATTCATTCACTGCACATTTAATGAATGGCTCAAAGATAAAGACCTTATACTTGGAAGCAACCAATTTTTAGTCTAGTGAGGAAACCAAGGATCAAATTAATTAAAGAATGTTTTAAAAATCACATATTTTAAACAAAGAATAGCAGAACTAAGTCATGACCTAGAAAGAAGCTTCACTAGTGTCAGGTTAAAGCACTAAACACAGGCGATGGGAGGGAGTCATGTCTAGCTGCACATTTGAACAAGTGCCACATTAGGAAAGTTCATGGCACATAAAGGATGTAGCCTAGCCTCTAGAAATGAACAGCCAATTAGCCAATTATTAGCTTTCTTGACCAACAGGCAATTTCCCCAATTCCAGTAGTTGTTATTTTCCTTTTAGCCTGCTTAAGACAACAAAGATTTCTTATGTAACAACTCTTGGCCAGTCCTTGCTCCAGCTACAAAGAATCTGTGAAGTTGTCTAACTCCTCTGAGGCTCCAGATCAGCTGCCACATCTTTGCTCTTTCTCGGGAAACCAATCCCGGCTCTTTATCCAACTGCCCCATCATTTCTTGAGCAAAAGTCTGCGCCATGATTGCGGCTGGCATCTGGTATGGGGATTTTCCACCAAGAATCAGCAATGGAATTTTTTTAACCGCAGAAATAGATAGCACAAGTAAGGAGAAGAGTTAAAAAAGAGGCTCTTGAAAACATTTAAAATAGCTGCTCAGCATTGAAAATCAGCTTAAGGGATGGCAAATGCAAATGTGAGCTCAGATGGGGCCCAGCTCTGTTTTGCAAATCCTTTGGTAATGAAAATAGATCCGTACTTTAATTTTTTCAAACCTTAAACCTCCCTGAAGCAAGTAAGAAAAGAGAAGAAACAGAAGGGAAATGTTCTACAAAGAGAGTGGATTTTGCATTGGATGCTTTGATGGAACTCAGTCAGGACAAGACGCCTGAAAACTGGGAAGTCCAGCTTTATCATGTCTGGTAACCCTGAGCCCTGTTCTTCATGATCTTCATATTGGAAGCATCCCCCTCCCAAGCCTTTCACTTTCCAGGATTATCTTCTCTTTCTCCCACTCCCAACTATCACATCAAATGCTGCTCTCTGGGAAGGATACAGTACCTTCATGTACACTATGATACAAATGACTGATAACAACTTTAAAATGCCACTGCCTCTACAGGGTATTTGCATTTTAACAGGGTACAGAACCTCAAGCCGCAGGGAAAGTCCTCTGGATGTGAATATATGAAAACAGTTTGCCATAGCTTTTCACTGTTTCTCCCCAGATGCTCAGGTTACCAGGCAGAAAGTAGCTGCTTGATTATTTAACTGGGGAGAAATGTTTATCGTGAGGTTTATAAACCACTAAGTTCGAAAAGAAGAGAACTTTCTTCATGGAAAATAAAATGAGGAAGAGGACAGACGATTTTCTCAATGTTCACCTTCTACAGATCCCTCAGCTTACCCTCAGGCAGCTTCAAGGAAGGATTTGAGTTGTTACACCTCCCAGCAGAATCTCTTCCTTGAATTCCAAAATTTCCTTGAATTCCTTGAATTTCCAGCACATTCCCTCCTACAGAACAGTAGCTCAATAACTGTGCTGCCACTGCTGAGCACTGCCATGGCCTCTTAGGTACCACGGTCTGGATGAGTTGCAGAATGGGGAGCCTAGCCGTTCTTCCTACATGGTCTGTTTCAGCCTTACAAGGAGGTGATAGCTACTCCTTGTGTCGCTATTCCTGCATTCCTGAGGATAGCTTTACATCGTCTTAGCTAATCCTTGCTTCAATCCTATTTAAAGTTTAAAATTGCTCATAGCAAACTTTCTTTCTTCAAATTATATAATTAAAATAAAGAGAAATGCTTTTCCTTGAGCCTTGACCTTGATAAGTTACCAAACTGCTCAGTTCCCCTGCTGTTCTTCCCTACACACCAGCATAAGACATTATTGCTTTTACCAATTAATTCAAAGTCAGGATATCTATGTTTAACATCTAATAACATTTACTTTTATCTGCCTAATAAAAATGCTGCAGAAATAAGCATATAAAGAATAAGAGAGACCCCAAAAAAGTATTCTCTGTTGGAGAAAGTCAAGATGCAGACTTAGAACTTTTTCAAGGAAATCTCAATAATTAAAACTATAAATTATAAATACTCTCTCTTCAATGTTTTAAGATACAAGCAAACACTGAAACAACTTCTTATTGTTCCTTAAAATAAAAGGCAACCTAAAATCATGCAATGGAGCAATGAAAATTGTTTCATCAAATGGTGTTGGGAAAACTGGTCAGTCACATGTAAAAAATTAATTCAGCTCCCTATTCATACCATTACAAAGTCAATTCAAAATTGACTAACAACTTTAATATCAGACCTGAAGTCATAAATTATATTGAGGAAAACATGGGCAAAACCCTTCATGACATTGGATCCAGGAGTATCTTCAACAACTCAATGCCACTGGCCAAACAAATGGAAACAAAGATAAGCTAATGAGACTATACAAAATTAAGAAGCATCTGCACCACAGAAGAAAGAAATTTGCCCTGACAAAGGGTTAATATCCAAGATACATTAGACATTGTTAAACATTAACAAGGGAAAAAAGGAAATCAAAACATATGGGGGAAAAGAATTAACAGAAACTTCCTCAAAGAAAACACTTTGATAAAAAAGAAATGTATAAAAAAAAAATTCCCTGCATCACTCACTGATCATCAGGGAAATGCAAATTAAAAGAACCTCACACCCATGAGATGGCACACATCACAAATAATGACAACAGCAAGTGTGGTACTCATGTGGGGTAAAAGAAATCATCATCTACTATTGAGAGAATATGAGCGCTTTCAAAGAATTAATAATTGAGCTTCCACTTGCTCAGAACATGACCTCCAAAAGGACGGCAAGCCTGTCATATCCTGCTGTATTCTTCTAGATGTCAGTATCTACCCAGTCTCAGCTTCAACATAAAAACTCTTTCAAGTCAGTTCCCCCAATCCTGGGTTCTCTAGTCTGTGTCACACCTTTATGAATCATCCATAAAGTATGACTTTAATTTGAATGACCTCTATTGTCTTTATCATCTTTGAACTCTGGTTTATAAGTAGATTAACTATCCCTCCACTCTTTTTGTCAAGCATTAGTCATATGCTCTGTTTCTTATAATCCTACTAATACATGGTCTTCCCTCTCCCTAACTTGGTCTTCCCCCTTCCCAAGTTAGGAATTCATAATGACATTAATGAAGTCAATATAACATTATCATCAATGTTATATTTATTTTAAAGGAAATGCATTGCTGTAATCTTTACAATTAATTTCTCCAATTGTTTCCTCAATATTGAAAAATAGATTTTATCCAAACAACCCAATTTAATACTGACAGGTTCCCAAATTAAGCCCAATTACAACACAAAGGACAGGTATTAAAGATATCAAAAATAAGAGAAAAACAAAATAACAAGATTAAGTGCAATGACTTCCAGAATCATATCCAAAAAATTCCAATTATTTTCTATCAGTAGTCACCAAATGTCAATGACCTGAACTCCCTGATTAAAAGAGAGTATACACATGGATCAGGAAATAAAATGAAACCACTTTCCATCTATAGGAGATATACTTAAGCTCTAGAGATAAATATAATCTCAAAATCAAGAGCTAAAAAAATATCATACAGATAAATGGTAGCTTAAAAATATACGGGGAATCCATACTTAGACAAAACAGACTTCAAGTTGAAAAGGAATTAAGAAACAGGAACAGATGTTTTATGATTAAAGCATTAATTCATCAAAAGATTTAACACTCATTAATATATCTGTATTAAACAAAGGAACATCAAATATATATAAGGTAACTATTAACAGGCCTAAAGAGAGACAAAAAAACAGCAAGACAATCAGCATTGACTCTCTCCAATGAACATAACAACCAGACAGAAAATCAACAAGCAAACAATAATCTTAGTTAAATGAAGAGTTGGAAGACCTGGATCTTCCAACAGGTTTAGTTAGTATTCTACACAAACACATACACACATACACACACACACACACACAAGCCAAATACATACTCTTTTCTAGTGCATATGAAATATTATCCAGCATAGACCACATGTTGAGACACAAAACAAGCATCAATGAAGTCATAATGACTGAAAAATTATATCAAGTATCTTTTCAGATTACAATGGAAAAAATATAAATCACCACAAATAGCATGTTACAGAATAACTATTCAATCTATAAGGAAATCAAGGGGAACTTTAAATAATTCTTGCCTAGAACACCCTTAGCCCAGAGTACAAGGAGGAGGACAGAGAAAGAACAAATTCAAGGTGGGAAAAAAATTGATAAGAAGCAACAGGGAGCAGGGGCCAGGTTGATACAAGTACATCAGTGATATAAAGGAGTAATATAGCTAAATATTCAAACCTCATAGTCAATATCATCTCTTAAAACTTCAACAACTAACTTAAAATTATGACACTTAAGGTTGCAGGATAGGGATGGGGGATGGGGAAAATGTAGGGAGTACAGGAAGAGAACCTGGGAACCCTGGTGAAGGAAAGAATACTCTGGTAGTGGGATTGGTGCTAGAACACAGTATGTCTAAAACCCAACTGTGAATAACTTTGCATGGTGCTTTAATTTATCTAAATATAAAAAGTTTCTGAAAACAAGAGCCCAAACAAAAATCAACAGAACATGGAAACAATAAAATAAACATTATTTTATAATGTTTGAAGTTTGTGTGCAACCAGAAAAAATCCCTAATAGCCAAAGCAATTCTGGGGTGGGGGCCAAAAACAAGAAAGGCAGCATTCAGAGGCTGAAGAACAAATGTTGGATTGTCTCATTCATCTGTGGTGTATAGAGATATAAGTCAAGGGTATGACCAATATCAGTTGATAATAAACCCTAAGCACTGAATTATAGACTTGATAATAGCAGGTTGCATGGAAAGGGTGGGAGGAGAAATGAGTTGCAAAGACAGCACAAGAATAGAGATAGGGGATCTAGGGTATGTTGGGTAGTTAAGATAACAGTATACAACTAAATCAAGGCTGTGAATCAATAAAAAAGGGAAGATGGGGCAAAGTGAAAGTAATTTGGACCAGAGGTGACATAAGGACAGGGTGGAGGGTCATAGGCACTTTCATGGTGGAGTGTGTATTAACTTTACATCAATACTATAAACTTAAACACTAACATATATTTTAAACCAATTTATTTGTTAAATGAAAAAGAGAGGAGGTATCACATTCCTCAATTTAAAATATATAGTAAAACTATAGTAATTGAACAGAACAGTCAGGTACTAGAATAAAAGTAGACACATTTTTATGGAAATAAAATTCTTATACATATCACTAATTTACAACAAAGGTGTCAAGAGTATAAAATGTAGAAAGAAAATCTCCAACAAATGCAAAATTTAATTATATTACATAAAACTAAAAAAAATTCACCATAAAGAAACTGTGACTAAAATGAGCCATTCTACTGAATAGGAGAAAATAGCCACAAAAACAAACTATATCTGACAAGAGGTTAATATCCCAGGTATATAAATAATACACAAAACTTAACAGCAAAAATTAAACAACTCCAAAATAGAGAGAAGAAATGAACAGACACTTCATTAATGAAGACATATTGGTGGCCAATTGGTTCATGAAGACATAAAATATTACTTACTCTCAGGAAATACAAATCAAAATGACAGAAATGTCACCTCATACCACTGAGAATGGTCTCTATCAAAAAGGCCAGCAACAGTGCTTAAAGGAACCACATTTCCTGCTACTCATAGGAGCATAAATTGGTTCAGTCATTCTGTAAAACTCTATGGAGAATTCTCAAACTATTAAAGAAAAACCTACTAAATGGTCTAACAATATCACTCCTAGGAAATCATCTAACATAAAATACTAATTTGGAAAGATATGGGAATTCCTATATTCATTGCACTGCACTATTTCCAATAGCCAAGATTTGGAAACTACTAAAGAGCCTAAGGAGTGGGCAAAATAGAGTATATGTACACAATGGAGTATTTACTGCTCATCCTGAAGAAAACTGAAATCTTATATTTTGGTATAACATGGATGGAATTGGAGAGTGTCTTACTAAGCAAAATAAGTCAGGAGCAAGCCAAGTGCCATATATCTCATGCACAAATGGAACGCACAGAAACAAAACAAGGAATAGACAAAGTCTAATGAAAACAAACTCTTAGCTCTGACTACAGAACTGAGGTTCCCAAAGTGAGGATATAAGGATATAAGGGGAGTGGGTCAAAAGGCTACAGGGGATCCAGTGGACTCTGGAGGTCAGGGGTGGGGAGGTGACAGGAGATGGATACTGACACTTTGGTAGTGGGATTGGAGTGGTAACACAATATCCCTAAAACATAAATATATAGTCTTGAAAATAAAATGTTTTAATTAGCCTTTTCCAGGCCAAAAAAAAATCAGTGAGTATGTTATTAAGGGGTCAATTTAAAAGAGAGGTTCATTTTGACTCTTCACAAAGACAGCATTTTAAATGCTGGTAATTGGTTTTTAAAAATAAATTACATTATTTTTCTTCTTTAAATTCCCCATAGGCAATTAGGCTTCTGTTTTAAA
Organism: Cryptotis parvus; assembly: GCA_021461705.1. Classification (NCBI taxonomy): domain Eukaryota; kingdom Metazoa; phylum Chordata; class Mammalia; order Eulipotyphla; family Soricidae; genus Cryptotis; species Cryptotis parvus. The sequence goes on from JAJIBD010008929.1 coordinate 62,200, forward strand.
ATGGGAGTCAGGGAATATAAGTCACTTTATAGACTCCTGCCTTGGCCATTGTCCTTCTTAAACACCCTGTCTGGGGGCACAGAGTCAACATGAGTTCTCTTGAGCCTGAGGGATCAGGAGCAAGATGCTGATCCACACTTATGCCAGTTAGCTTCCAAAACCCCATTCAGATCTCCTTTTATGTCTAGCATCATCTCAAAATGTGTGCCCTCTGCTTTCCTCTACACTGCATAATTAAAAGAAACAAATCCTCATTATTTTCTGAAATCTTGTATTTTAAAACTCAACAACAACAAAAGAATATTGGGAATTGGGTGGTATTTCTCATGTCAAAAATTGATAAAACTACCCAAGTCTCTGAGATCTAAACTAGAACCACTGAAACTTTATGTTTCAGTGGTTTGTCAAGATGATGGCCAGGTGGGGGGGAGAGAGGAAATTGGGGCATTGGTGGTGGGATATGTGTAGTGGTGAGGTATGGGTATTGAAACACTGTATGGCTGAAACCCAATTATGAACAACTTTGTAATTATCTATGTCACAATTATTCAATTAAAAAATTAATTTTAGGGGCTAGAGTTATAGCCCAGTGAGTAGGGTGTTTGCCTTGCATGCAGCCGGCCCGTGCTGGCCCATGTTCAATCCCGGCATCCCATCTGGTCCCCAAGCACTGCCAGGAGTAATTCCTGAGTGCAGAGCCAAGATAAACCTCTGAGCATTGCTGGGTATGACCCAAAAAGCAAAAAAAAATAATTAATTAATTAATTACTTTTAAATAAGTTAACTCCCGGGAATGGGGTGGAATTGGGTTAGGAAGAGCATATGGGAACATTAGTGGAGGGAAATTGAAACTGGTGGTGGAATTGGTACTGAAATATTATATGCCTAAAACTCAACTATCAGTAAGTGTGTAAATCATAGTTCCTTAATAAAAATTTGTTTAATGACAGATGTTCCTGGCTCTGCCTAACTTGGGAAAATGAGCAATATTCTAACATGAATTCCCATCCACCCCACAGGTCTTGCACTCCTTCACTAAAGAAAATGTCTTCACAGCTACATGGAGCTGTGAAGCGGAGGCTACATCAGTGGTTAGCCTCTGCTTGCTAGATTAGGACTCATAGCAACTGTCACTCTCTCACACTGGATTTGCACAGCAAGACACTGAGGTTACTCTCCAGAAGCCAGAAGGCCTGTGGCCCATGGGGGAGATGCAGAAAATAGAATGTCAATCTTTTAACTAACTTATCTGCCACCCAGATGGAAAATCCCACTGCAAGTTCTCTGAATTTCTGTTCTGTAAAAGTAAAATCCAAGCTCCCATGGACTAATCTCAAGTTCCAAGACAAAAAATGTATTGTGTTCCCTAGGTCTAAATAGCTAAATGCCTTGGAATTGCAGCCAACTGCTACAAAAGCAAGTATTACAATAAACTTACCATCTCAAAACACAATGTATTTATTCCCTCATGGTAGAGATGAGTCATGAGTTAGCACTATTTAGTATGATCAAACTCAAAGCCTCTCTGGGGACACTCAGAGAGTCAGCCAGAGCTAGTGTTTTTTCTAAAGACTCAGCTATAGAAGGATCCTTTCCTAAGCTCGTAAGGTTGTTGGAAAGGCGTAATACCTTGTGATCCACTGGACTGATGGCTCATGAGTTTGGCAAAAGCCATCTACAGTTACTTACTATGTGAGCCCTTTCTTAGGATACTTCACAGTAGGGTATCTTACTTCATGGAAACCACCAAGATTAAATTCAAGTTAGACCCTCCCTTTGTGGCCAGTCTCTTTCTCAGTCAGTCATTATGTCCTAATGATTCCAACACTAAAGCATTTTATGTGCAAATTCTATGTGCATCAAATTTTGAGATGAGCATAAAAAATGCATGTGACACAAAGAGCCAACATGTATATGCTGAATTTATAGTATATAGTAAGGGTTCAAATCCTGAAATAGCTCCAGCCTCTACTAGCTGGGTCACTGGGTAGATAACTTATCCCTATAATACATCATTTATTAATCATGTACAAATACAACATATATGGCTAAATTCATAGTATAAAGGCTAGGAGCAAGGGTTCAAATCCTAAAGTTGTTCCACCTTTTACAAGGTGGGAATACAAGGTAGATAATTTATCTCTAACTCAGCTTCTGTGACTGTGGATAGACAGACAGGGGCAGAGCTGCTACTGGCTCTCACTGTGCCCAGCAGCTCATGAGGCACCCGGGAGGGATGGCAGGTTCTAGCCCTGGCCCGCCACCCCAGCAGAGCCTCACAACAAGCCAGACGACCCCCCACTCCATGAGGACCTCCATTTTCCACATCCAGACTTTCCCTCGTCAGAACTCCACCCAGCAGACCAGCCTATCACAGCCCGGCTTGCGCGCCTCACGGTTCATCAATAAATGCTGGATTTTGAGATGACTACAAGAGTATGCTACCTGCACGGCAGAGCCTGGCAAGCTACCCATGTCGTATTTGATATGCCAGATACCAGTAACAATTATAGACCTCATTCCCATGACCTGATGAAATGGTTTGAGGCTCTTTTTGTTCCTGGAGCAAGCAGGTGCCCTTGGGCTCTACTTGCATGAGACAGGTCATATGGAGATGTTACTGGTGCCCGCTCGAGCAAATCGACGATGAACGGGAAGACAGTGATACAGTGATACAGCTTCTGTGAGAAAGGATTAATAACAGTTTCTACTTCATAGAGCATGTTGGCTATTCTTACTACTAAGAAAAGATATTTCAATTAATAGCAGGGGAGGAAATTAAACTTGTTAAAAAATTTTCAAAACTTTGCCATTTTAATGAACCTTAAGCATGCAGCACAAAAAACAATCACTGATACTTTACTTTTAACTTGAGTTCCCTACCACAAGCCCACATCCAGCATTATTCTAAATGCAGAAAAACCAAAAGCCCTCCTGACAAGATCTGGGGACAAGACAAGGTTACCCACTCTCATATAGTACTGGAAGTACTTGCCATACCAATCAGGAAATAAAAAAGACATTAAGGGCATTCAGATAGGAAATGAAGAAGTCAAGCTATCACTATTTGCAGATAATATGATACTATACTTAGAAGACCCTAAAGTCTCTACCAAAGAGCTCCTAGAAGCAATAGATCTGTATAGTAGAGTGGCAGGTTACAAAATTAGTACCCAAAAGTCAATGGCTTTTCAATGGCCATGCAAATAATGAAAGAGAAGAAAATGGTATTAAAAACAGCAACAACAACAACAACAATCCCAGCAACCTCACTCCAGTTATGGATCAGTCACGCACCTAGAAATCTCCAAAGGGACCAATCTCCAAATCTCCAAAGGGACCAATAAACTGCAGACATGGCACTGGCCTGTGGCCGTTCTGCAACTGCAATTCTTAAAAAAAAGTGTGTAGGTACAATCTGTAAGAACATAGTAATAATATCAATATATTTTATCATATTTAGCAAATTAGGTCTAATAAGCAATATAAATTAGATTATTCAGGATAGATCCAAACAGTAGTTGCTAAAACATGAAAGAAATAATGATGATCTAAATTTTTACATAACCAACCAGGAAAAGCTTATGACTTTACTATTTCTACATTGCAATAATCAATACAATTATAGCTGGCTAAGGGAGCATGCATGGGAATGGGGGAGTGTAGGAAAGGAAGGTCTTTGGTGGGGGCACACTGGTGATGGGATTGGTGCTGAATGATGAATGCTTGTAACAACTGAATTTTGAAAAAATTTGTACTTTGTAAATCACAGTGTTTAAATAATGGGGGGGAAACAGTATCATTCACAAGTATGCCTCCGAAAAATTGAGTACCTCAGAATAAGCTTCACAAAAGATGTAAAGGAACTATACAAATAAAACTATAAAATGCTCCTTCAAGAAATAGAAGAGGACATGAGGAAATGGAAACACAACCCTTGCACATGGATTGGGAGGATCTACATTGTCAATATGGCAATATTTCCCAAAGCATTATTCAGATTCACTGTAGTCCCTATAAGGATACCCATGACATTTTCCAAAGAAATCAATCAACTTCAGTTCCAAATACAAAGGGGCTGCTACCCCCAAATGTTGAATATACCACTGGCCCTCCCACACCCACCGATCCTGCCACTCTCTCCATGCTGATTCCTTGAGCCTGATGATATGTAGTATCTCCTTCCAATCTGCCCAAGTCTGGAGTTAACCCTATTCCAATCTGGGTAGGAGAGGTGAGACTCAATAAGTTTTTAGCTATTTCTGCAATCCTGAAATTTTTAAATCTTGAGAAGAAATATATAGGCTCTTCTCAATTATATAAGATGACTTTTGCAGAAGAGGCATATTCAGTCAACCACTGCCTTGCACAGATTAAAATTTTCTTAAACCAAATCTTAGAGAATGAGAGTTGTTCAAAAATGTGAAAGACAGGCCATCATATATGAAAGCATCATAATATGTCTGCCTGATCCCATGCCCAGTCCCTGAATCACTTCAATATACTGAGTCCACATACTATATATTATACACTTTGCGTTACATGTGGTTACTTATACTATAGTATGTAGTATATATGTAAATAGTATATGTCACATATTACTACATATGTTCATTTATATGTGTGTATACATGTGTGTATATACATATATACGTATATACATATCAGCTCCTCTTAACCACAAAAGCCTGCAGAAATGGGTACATCTTAAATATGGTTCCACAATTTAAAAATAACTTTCAGTCTTGGAAGGAGCCTTGAGAGTCAAAAAAGAAATAATCAGATTTATAAAGAAGCTGAGACCAGCCAGGACCCTCAAACGGCATAAAGAGGGAAGACAGAGACAGGACAGAGCAGAAAAGAAGAGCTACCAGGTTCCTATGGATGAAGACGATTCAGCACTGCTCCATGGATGGAAGTCTGGTACCTGTTTTCATTTACTTGTAGCCTCTTTTATTTCTTGAAGTAATGTTTTGTAGTTCTCTCACTGTATCACTGTTTCACTGTCTTCCTGTTGTTCATCGAATTGCTCCAGTGGGCACCAGTAATATCTCCATACCACCTGTGACGCAAGCAAGTATAGCCAAAGGGCATCTGTTTGCTCCATGGACAGGAAGAGCCTCAAACCATTCTTCAGGTCAAGTTCTCTCATGACATATACATATATATATATATATGTACACATATATATACATATATATACATATATATACATATATATACATATTATGATACCAATATCCAAGGTCAGGCAAAATGTGGATCAGGAGGTCTTGTCAAAGGTAGAAATTAATACAAATTATAAATGTGTGGGAGCAGAGGTTAGGTAAGACAGAGAAGGGAACAGTGTGCCAATAATTGTAGAAAGTCTGTTACAACATAGAACTTAGCATTAAATACAGGCAAAAAGATACACATGATAACCTCTCAGTATATGTATTACAATCCACAATATGTAAGAGAAGGAAGAGAGAAAGAGAGAGAGAGAGAGAGAGAGAAAAGAGATAAAGAACCTGCCACGGGAGACAGGCTAGGGGGGGGGGGAATCAGGGACATTGGTGGTGGGAAATGGGCGCTGGTGGAGGGATGGATGCTGGAACACTGCATTGCCGAAATCCAAACATGAACGTTTTTGTAATTATTAAAAAAATAAAATAAATTTAAAAAAGAAATATAGAAAAAAAGACAGATTTTATACTGAAAAAAAAAAAAGAAGTCTGGTACCTGGAAGATTCTTAGATTGTCTCCTTTAGTAGGGTCTCTCTGATTCAGAAAACTTTTTGGTATTTAGGTGGAAAGGCAGGGGCCACTGTTAAACTGCGGGAAGCCTCATTCTGCACTTGTGTTTCAGGCTGATTGACAGATGTGGTTGGAATTTTTCCGGGGCCCCTTCATATCCCAGGCTAAGGAAATGGTTTCAAACTCGTCTTTGATCAGAGATTGAGAGACATTTGTTACCAATATGAATTAATGAGGGGTCTCTACTCAACCTGCCACAAACCCATTTGCAAGGGCAAGAAATTTGCAAAATCTTTTCTTTCATCAGTTCTGCTAAGATTGTGCTCATTGGCTATGTGCAAAACTTGGAGGCAATCAAATACTCTTTGAAAGAAATGGACCAACCTACCTCTAGGATGGAGCATTAGGTCTAAGTTATGATTTCTGAAGATATAATTTGTCCATCTGAGCACCTATGATAAGGGATCTGCTTTAATAAAATCTAGGCAGACTACCGATAAGAGAAGACAGGAGGAAAGGGAGGAGGGAGCGACACGTAACCACAGGATACTTGGGGAATGTGTCTCAAGCCCCTGGGAAGCTCATAAACCATGTGAGTGTGTATGACCATGAAAACTTTGAATTAGCTGCCAGACAGAATAAGTGCCCTAAAACCAAGATACATTTTAAAATGCTTTTATTCTGAATATTTATTCATAGGTCAAGCTTCATTTTTCATTCCATTAATGCATTCACATTGCACCTGTTTTCCTCTCCCTTAGGTGCTTTACATATCCAAATGAACAAATACTGATTCACTCCAGGTTCCTTGGCTGTCTCTTAACTCATGGCCTCTGACATTCCCTTTTCCAGTCTCCTGTGCAGCTCTGATTCCTGCTCTCTGGGCCATTCTCAATCCCTGATCCTAGGTTCCCTGCTCCACACCCTCAGCCTGGCCCACATGTCTCTTTTTGTATGCACTGAAAGATGTCAGGCTGGAAGTTACATTTTTATGTAAAATCCAAGTTTTAAAAAAAAAGTATAGCAGTTCAAGTTGATTTGAGAAAGAAGGTACTAAAAGAGGTTGCTATTTCCATGTGTGGCTTTGTCTCAAGATTTTTTTTAATAGTACTTTCTCATTGACCCAGACTCAATTGATGAGCTTGACTTGTGGAGTGAAAAAGTATATATATATATATATATATATATATATATATATATATATATATATATATATATACTTTATTATATCCAGAGCTAAGGAGGTGGCTTAAAGAGCTGGAGCACATGCTGTGCATGCTGGAGCCCAGGGCCTGGAACCAAATGGTCCCTCAAGCACTACTGAATGTGATCTTGTGATGCCCACGCAGTTCCTAAATACCATAAGACTAGTCCAACAAGAGAAGATATCTGTCCTTAAGTAAGTAGAAGCAAAGATAAACATATGGGACTACATGAAACTAAGAAGCTTCGGCACCTAAAAAAAAAAGGTTACCAAGATACAAAGACAGCCCACAGAGTGGGAAAGAATATTCACCTAATGCCCATTTGATAAGCGGTTAATATCCAGGATATATCAGGCACTGGTAGAACTTTCTTGAATCACTTGAATCACTTGAACCCCGTTATTCATCGATTTGCTTGAGCGGGCGCCAGTAACATTTCCATTGGACCTTATCACGTGCCAATGTAGCCCAATGGCATCTGGTTGATTCAGGAATATGAAGAGCCTCACACTGTTCCTTCAGGGTCTTTACAAGGAAGTCTGACCATCTTGTAGGTGGGCGGCCACGTGATCTTTTGACATCCCGTGGGATCCAGTCGGTAATGGCTCTAGTCCAGCGGTTGTCTCCAAATCTCATTACATGTCCAGCCCATCTGATTTTCGATGCCTTGGCAAACGAGACAGCGTCCCTGATTCTGGAATAGCGACGGAGGTCAGAACTCCGGATTCCTTCTCTCACTTGAGTGAGGGGTGATATTCCAAGCATAGCTCTTTCGATTCCTCTCTGGGAGACCGAATAGCATTCTCATCCTGCTTTCAAGAAGAATTTTACAAGAAGAAAACAGCCAACCTCATCAAAAAATGGGAAGAAGAAATGAACAGAAACTTTGACAAGGAAGAAATTTGAATGGCCAAAAGGCATAAGAAAAAATGCTCATCACTAATCATTGTGGAAATGCAAATCAAAACAACAATGAGATATCATCTCACACCACAGAGACTGGCACACATCCAAAAGAGCAAAAGAACCAGTACTGATGTGGATGTGGGGAGAAAGGGACTATCATCCATTGTTGTTGGGAATGTCAACTGGTACAGACATTTTGGAAAACAATATGGACATTCCTCAAAAAACTAGAAATTGGGCTCCCATTTGACCCAGAATTACCACTCCTGGGAGCCCCAAAACACACAGCAGAAATACCATCTGCACTTCTATGTTCACAGCATCTCTATTCGTGATAGCCAGAACGTAGAAACAACCAGAGTGCCTGAGAACAGATGACTGGATAAAGAAACTGTGGTACATCTACACAATGGAATACTACGCAGTTGTTAAGAAAAACTAAGCTATGAAACTTGCTACAAATGGATGGAGATGGAGAGGATCATGTTGAGGTTTTTTCTGTTTACACTCCCACCAACCATGTATGAGTCCAATCCTCCACATCCTCTACAGCACTCAGTATTGTCAGTCTTTAAAGCTTTAAGCATTCCTGTGGGTGGCTGGATAGATTTGTATTTCTCTGATGACTAAAGAGAGTACATTGTCCCGATTGAGAAATATAGTTTTGCAGAGCACTATTTAGCACTACTGTGCATTTTTAGTTGGATTATCCCTTTTTCATATCCCTTTGTAGGATACTTTTATAAATTTTATATCACTTGATCACTTGTCTTGATCACATGACATCCCGTTATTCATCAATTTCCGTGAGTGGGCACCAGTAACATTTCTATTTGACCCTATCACGTGCCAGTGTAGCCCAATGGCATCTGGTTGCTTCAGGAATACGAGAGCCTTAACCATTCATTCAAGGACTTGATGAAGAAGTCTGACCATCTTGTAGGTGGGCAGCCACGTGATCTTTGACATCCCGTGGGATCCAATCGGTAATGGCTCTAGTCCAGCAGTTGTCTCCAAATCACATTACATGTCCAGCCTATCTGATTTTCAATGCCTTGGCAAACAATACAGCGTCCCTGACTCTGGAACAGCAACGGAGGTCAGAACTCCGGATTCCTTCTCTCACTTGAGTGAGGTGTGATATTCCAAACATAGCTCTTTCAATTCCTTTTTGGGAGACCTGAATAGCAGTCTCATCCTGTTTTGTTAGGGCCCAGGTCTCTGAGGAGACCGTATGTTAATGCAAAAATTTTATATGCTGATATCAAATAAGATAAATACTTTTTTTTTTACAATTAAAAAGTTCATGTTTGGGTTTTGGTCATACAGTGTTTCAGCACCCGTCCCTCCACCAGTGCCCATCTCCCACCAACAACATCCCCGGTTCCCTCCCCCTTCCCCAGCCCTGCTCCATGGCAGGTTCTTTATTTCTTTCCCTTTCTCTCTCCTTCTCTTTTCCTTCCCGTCCAGACTATGGATTACAGAACATACATTAAAAGGTTGTCATGTGAATCCTTTTTGCCTCTATTTAATGCTCAGTTCTAGGTTGGCATTAGTACCCTCGACTATTATTAGCACCCTGTTCCATTTTCTGTCTTACCTAAACTCTGACTCCCACACGTTTGTGATAATTTCCACCTTTGACAAGACCTCCCGATATATGCTTCACTTGACCTTGGATATTGGTATCATAATATCTACATATATATTTATGCCATGCAAATAAATGCAGTCATTCTGTATCTGTCTCTCTCCTTCTGGCTAATTTCGTTCAACATAATCTTCTCCATGTCCATCCATTTATAGGCAAATTTTATAACTTCATTTTTCCTAACAGCTGCATAGTATTCCATTGTGTAGATGTACCAAAGCTTCTTTATCCAGTCACCGATTTTCGGGCACTCTGGTTGCTTCCAGATTCTGGCTATTGTGAATAATGCTGCTATGAACATAAAAGTAGGGATGGTGTTTCCGCTGCGTATTTTTGGTTTCCCAGAGTAGATTCCCAGGAGTGGTATGGCTGGGTCAAATGAGAGCTCAATTTCTAGTCTTTGGAGGAAAGTCCATATTGTTTTCCAGAAAGGCTGTACCAGCCGGCATTCCCACCAACAATGGATGAGTGTCCCCTTTTCCCCACATCCATGCCAGCACTTGTTGTTCTTGCTCTTTTGAATATGTGCCAGTCTCTGTGGTGTAAAGTGGTATCTCATTGTTGTTTTGATTTGCAAATAAGATAAATATTTTATCTTATCTTGTGTCTAAGATAAATGTTACATGTCATTTCACTTTCCCTAATGCAAGAATATTCTTGATTTTAATATAGTTCACTAGCCTATGATTTTACAGTTAGTACTTTTGTGTCCTATTTAACTTTTGCATAATTCAGTCTCAAATACATTTACAATGTTATCTTCCAAATATTTATTTCACATTTTACAATGTTATCTTCCAAATATTTATTTCACATTGAGGTCTATAATATACTAAGAAGTGATACTTGTGTATGGGCTGAGATATAGGAGAAAGTAATCTTTTACAGTTGGCTATTGCAAAAATCATTTATTGAAAAGAGATAAGAAAAACAGTTGGCACTTAACTGCTGTGCACTTTTGTGACAAATCAGGAAGCCAGTGATATATGTGTATCAGTATTTGGATGCTCTTTTCTATTCCTATAAGCAAATTTGTCTGTTGTTGGACCAAATGTCTTCACCTCTGGAATTCTCCATCCTACAACTTTGTTCTTCAAAGTTTTTTTTTTTTATTCCTAGTAGTTTGTGTTTATATATAAATTTTAGAATAAACTTGACAACCTACATAAAAATTGGAGGGGTGAGGCCAGAGCAATAGCACAGCAGGTAGGGTGTTGGCTTTGCATGCAGCCAACCTAGGTTTGTATCCCCGGCATCCCGTATGGTCCCCCGAGCACCGCCAGGAGTAATTCCTGAGTGACGAGCCAGGAGTAACCCCTGAGCATCACCTGGTATGACCAAAAAGCAAAAAAAAAAAAAAAAACTGGAGGGTTTTCTTTGGGGGAGTGGGGGAAAGAGAGGCACCCCTGGCTATGTTAATGGTTTATTATTCCTGGCTCTGTACTCAGGGATCACTCCTGGAAGAGCTCAGGGTTTTAAATTGGGGTTTGTATTATGGATTGAACCTAGGTCAGCTGGTCAGCTGCACTCAAGGCAAGTGTCCTACATACTGTACTATCTCTTCAGCCCAAAAGAGATAATGAGTTTATAAGTCAACTTTAGGAAATCTTCCCTTTTTTTTGTCTTTTTTTTTTCATTGTGAGGGACTGAAGAACAGAGCCTCACAGCTGCAAGACAAGAAGCTCTAGGAGCCAGACAGAATATAGGGTAGGGCACTTGCCTTGCTTATGGCCAACCTGAGTTCAATCTATGGTCCCCAAGCCTGCCAGAAGTGATTCCTGAGCAAAGAGTCAGGAGTAAACCCTGAGAACCATCAGCTGTGCCTGACCCCCCATAAAAAAGACAAGTGCTTTTCTGTGAAATCACATACCTAATCTGAGCTCTGAAATATTTTCAATATCAACACTTCCAATCCATAAACATCTTCAATCCTCCATTTATTTAACTTTTCATTTCTGTCCATAATACTTATACTTTTCTTGCAGATGCCTTAAATTTATTTTATTTTTCCTATTTATGTTTATTTTATTTCCATTTTATGCTGATATCAATGACATTGAAATTAATTTTGTAGTTATATGTGAAAATAAATTTGGCTTAAAATATGATTCTTATATTTTTAAATTATAAGAAGTTGCTAAATTATTAGAAGTTCAAGCAACTTACCTAAATCTTCTAAGATTCTATGTTCACAGTAATTTACAAGCAAAGTTTTGTTTCTTCCTATATAATACTAATTCCTTTTGTTAAATTTTCTTTTCTCATAGAACTAGCTAGGAATTTTAAGACAGTGTTGCATTAAAGAAGTTATCAGACATCCATGCTTCGTTCCCAAAATCCAGGGAAATGTTTTCACTATTTCATGTGCAAGAGTAATATTGGCAGTTAGTTGGAGAGAGGAGGAAGGGCTACAGTTATTTTTTTAAACCTTTTATAATTAAGAATGACTTGGAATGCCTTTTAATTCTAGTTTGTCAGGGATTTGTGCCTGAATTGGTATTAAACTATTATAAAATACAATTTCTTTTTTTTCCATGAATGGTTTTTTTTTTTTTTTTTTTTTATTTTTTCAATTACAAAGATATACAATTAAAAAGTTCATATTTGGGTTTTGGTCATACAGTGTTCCAGCACCCATCCCGCCACCAGTGCCCATCTCCCACCACCAATGTCCCCGGCTCCTTCCCCCTCCCCAGCCCTCCTCCATGGCAGGTTCTTTATTTCTTTCCATTTCTCTCTCCTTCTCTTTTCCTTTCCCTCCAGACTATGGATTACAGAACATACATAAAAGGGTTGTAATGTGTATCTTTTTGCCTGTATTTAATGTTCAGTTCTAGGTTGGCATTAGTACCCTCGACAATTGTTAGCACACTGTTCCATTTTCTGTCTTACCTAGCCTCTGACTCCCCCACATTTGTGATAATTTCCACGTTTGACAAGACCTCCTGATATATGTTTCACTTGACCTTGGATATTGGTATCATAATATGTACATATATATTTATGCCATGCAAATAAATGCAGTCATTCTGTATCTGTCTCTCTCCTTCTGGCTAATTTCGCTCAGCATAATCTTCTCCATGTCCATCCATTTATAGGCAAATTTTATAACTTCATTTTTCCTAACAGCTGCATAGTATTCCATTGTGTAGATGTACCAAAGCTTTTTTATCCAGTCATCGATTTTCGGGCACTCTGGTTGCTTCCAGTTTCTGGCTATTGTGAATAACGCTGCTATGAACATAAAAGTAGGGATGGTGTTTCCGCTGCGTATTTTTGGTTTCCCAGAGTAGATTCCCAACATATTCCCTGCTCATGGATGGGGAGAATCAACATTATCAAAATGGTAATACTCCCTAGAGCTCTGTACAGATTCAATGCAGTCCCTATAAGGATACCCATGACACTCTTCAAAGAAATTGACCAAACGCTCCTGAAATTTGTATGGAACAGTAAACCCCCCAAGGATAGCTAAAGCAATCCTCGGGAAAAAGAAGATGGGAGGCATCACCTTTCCCAACTACAAACTGTACTACAAGGCAGTAGTAATTAAAACAGCATGGTATTGGAATAAAAACAGACCTGTGGACCTATGGAATAGAATTGAGTATTCTGACACCAACCAACCTCAAACACATGATCATTTTATCTTTGATAAAGGTGCCCTTTCTGAGAGTTGCCGTTTCTGCAATGTCAGCAGTCTCATCACTGAGTGTGCTCTTCATTCTCACAGTAGATGCTGCTACTGAAGCTAGCAGTGATGTCATTTTACACAATCAACATCAATTTTATTTTTTCACATGTTTACCGATGTTTCTCATTTCCTCCTGAGTTTCCATACATCCCTTTAGAATTATTTTTCTTCTTCCTTTTTTTTTGTTTGTTTGTTTGGTTGTTTGGTTGGTTGGTTGGTTGGTTGGTTGGTTGGTTGGTTGGTTGGTTGGATGGTTGGTTGGGGGTTTTTGAGTCACACCTGGAAATGCTCAGGGGGTTACTCCTGGCTCTTCACTCAAAAAAAAAATACTCTGGCAGTGCTCAGGGGAACATATGGGATGCTGGGGATAAACCCGGGTCAGCCACATGCAAGGCAAACGCCCTTCTTGCTGAACTACTGCTCCAGCCCCAGTTTTATATTGTTTTTGGCTTTTTGTATTTTTCTTCTTCCTAAAGAACTCCCTTTACTATTTCTTTTAGTGTTCATCTGTTAGGCATAAATTTATGATTTTTTTCAAATGTTATTTTTGTTTATCTTCATTTTGAAGAATGTTTTTAGCATAAAATTTTACATTGCCAGCTACTTTCAATTTTGACAACTTACAGATGCCATTTCATATTTTCCTAGTTTCCATTAGCTCTTTTGAATGTCACGTGTTAATGTTTTGTATCTGTGAACTGTATCATTGTATCATTGTCTTCCTGTTCATCATCATTTGCTCGAGCGGGCACCAGTAACATCTCCATATGTCCTGTCTCATGCTAGTAGAGTCCAAGAACATATGCTTGCTCCAGGAACATAAAGAGCCTCAAACCATTCCATCAGGTCATGGGAATGAGATCTATAATTGTTACTGGTATTTGGCATATCAAATACGACACAGGTAGCTTGCCAAGCTCTGCCGTGCGGGTGGCATACTCCTGGGTGGCATACATCTGTGAACATGTTCTTTTTTTTTTATAAGTCATTGTAAGATAGACCATTACAAAGTTGTTCATGACGGGTTTCAGTCATAGAGTGTTTCAACACCCATCAGTGCACATTTCCCAACATCAGAACATGTCAGAATATGTTCATTTTCTCTATATAACTTTTTTATATTTTTGTCTTTATTACCAATCTATTACACCTAAGTATATCTAACTGTTGCTTTTGTTATATTTATGTTACATAAAACACATAATGTTCTTTATATGAAGCTTGCTGTTTGTTGAATTTGTGAAAATTGTCAGAAAATAAAGTTATAATTTTCCTTCTGTATCTGTTTTCTTTGTTCTCTGTGGTTCCAATTACACATATTTAAATCCATCATTTCTTATGTTACCCATTTACAAAACCTGTGTTTCCTCTATGTATCAATCTGGGTATTTTTCGCTAACTTTTCAAAAATCCTATTTTAAGAATGAGTGGAATTACGTCAACACAATGGAATACTATGCAGCTGTTAAGAAAAATGAAGTTATGAAATTTGCCTATAAATGGATGGACATGGAGAGGCTCATGTTGACTGAAATTATCCAGAAGGAGAGAGACAGATATAGAATGACTGCATTTATTTGCATGACATGAATATATGTACATATTATAATACCAATATCCAAGGCTAGGTGAAGCCTGGATCAGGAGATCTTGTAAAAGGTGGAAATTATCACAAATGTGTGGGAATCAAAGGCTAGTTAAGACAGAGAATTAACAGTGTGCCAATAATTGTCAAAAGTGCTAATACCAACCTAGAACTGAGCATTAAATACAGGCAAAAAGATACACATGACATCATTTTAATGTATGTATTGTAATCCACAATGTGGAAAGTAAGGAAAAGAGAAATAGAGAGAAAGAGAAAGAAATAAAGAACCTGCCATAGAGACAGGCTAGGGAGGGGGAGGGAATCGGGGACATTAGTGGTGGAAATAGGTACTGGTGGAGGGATGGGTGCTGGAACACTGTATGACCTAAACCCAAATATGAACATCTTATGAACATCTTTGTAATTGTGTATCTCACAGTAGTATAATAAAATATTTTTTAAAAAAAGAATGAGTGGATTGAGGCCGGAGTAATAGTACAGTGAGTAGGTGTTTACCTTGCAGTGGCCAACCTGAATTTCATCCCTGGCATCCCATATGGTCTCCTGAGGACCACCAGGTGGAATTCCTGAGTGCAGAGCTAGGAGTAACCCCAGAGCATCTCTGGGTATGACACAAAAAGAGAGAAAAAAGAATGAATGAATGGATTCTGGAGGATAGATATTAGGATTTTGTTGGTGAATGTGGCATGTAACACCGTAAGCCTAAAAACACAAACATGCATGTTCTTGTAAATCAATGTTACATCAATAGTAATAAAATCTCAATAATTAAATTTAAAAATATCATATTGATCCTTTTTTCTGAGTTACAATCTATTCAACCCACTTAATGAATTATTATTATTATTATTATTATTATTATTTCAAGTTTAAAAGTTCTATTTATATTCAATATCGTACTGGAAGTACTTGCCATAGCAATCAGAGAAGAAAAGGACATTAAGGGCATCCAGATAGGCAAGGAAGAAGTCAAGCTATCACTATTTGCCGATGACATGATATTATACATACAGAACCCTATAGTCTCTACCAAAAAGTTCCTAGAAACAATAGATACCTAGAGTAGGTAGGGTACAAAATCAATTCCCAAAAAGTCAGTGACTTTCCTATACACAAATAACAAAGAGAAGAAAGTGATATTAAGAAAATGATCCCATTCACAATGGTGCCACATAAAATCAATACCTACGAATCAGTTTGAAGAAGAACGTAAAGGATCTCTACAAAGAGAACTACAAAACGTTACTTCAAGAAATAAAAGAGGACACAAGGAAATGTAAACACATTCCCTGCTCATGGATGGGGATAATCAACATTGTTAAAATGGTAATACTCCCTAGAGCTTTATATAGATTCAATGTGGTCCCTATAAGAATACCCATGACATTCTTCAAAGAAATTGACCAAACACTCCTGAACTTTGTATGAAATAATAAATGCCCATGGATAGCTAAAGCAATTCTTGGGAAAAATAAGCTGGGAGGCAACACCTTTCCCAACTTCAAACTGTGATACAAAGCAGTAGTAAATAAAACAGCATGGTATTGGAATAAAAACAGACCTGTGGACCTACGGAATAGAGTTGAGTATCCTGATACCCATCATCAAACACATGATCATTTAATTTTTGATAAAGGTGCAAAAGAGTCCAAAATGGAGCAAGTAAAGCCTCTTCAACAAGTGATGCTGAGAAAACTGGGCATCTACATGTAAAAAAAATGAATTTGGACCTCTGTCTAACACCATGCACAAAAAATCAGATCAAAATGGATTAAAGAGCTCTACATCACACCTGAATTCATAAAGTATGTCGAAGAAAATGTAGGAAAAACCCTCCATGACATTGAAGCTAAAGGCATCTTCAAAGATGGCATGCCACTAACAAAGCAACTAGAAGCAAACATGGGACTACATGAAACTAAAACGCTTCTGCACCTTAAAGAAACAGTGACCAAGATACAAAGACAGTCCACAGAATGGGAAAGAATATTCACCCAATACCCATCTAATACAGGGTTAATAATCAGGATATATCAGGCACTAGTAAAACTTTACAAGAAGAAAACAGCCAACCCCATCAAAAAAAAATGGTGAGAAGAGATGACCAGAAACTTAGACAAGGAAGAAATTCGAATGGTCAAAAGATATATGAAAAAAATGCTTGCTGCAGGACACCTAAAGGCCTAAAAGCCTCTGTATCTGCCCTGGATTGCCTCCTGCAGATCACTTTGTAGATAGGAGGGGGTTGTTTAAATGTGGCAGTTTATCTGACCATGTATTCTGTACTGGCTGGTATAAATATTCTCTCATGCTACCACAATCATTGTGGGACTAGCTTGATTTTACCAGCATATTTGCCTGGCCACGTTGTATCACTAAGTAATTAGACCAGAGAGAAATGCTGTTTGCCTCCAAGCAAGCAAGCATGGCTCCCTGATAACTCAAAGGCAACTAAAATACAAAACTACCATGAAGTAGACGAGACTCTTGTGAAGGCTTGGAGAAAAATTTAACTGGCATTAGTGAGTCTTTGGTACAGAGACATGCCATATCAGAAACCCCCTTCCCTACCCTATAAAGACATTTCCAGGCAGATCTTGACTCAAGACATTAGGTGAGGTGCTGGGAGAAATTACCTGAGAGCATTTGACCCTCCCTGCCAGGGAAAGTTACATTTAGCTTATAGCTCCTCCCAGCTCTGCTAGGAGGCTTTGAATTAGCTCTGGGTCCTTGTAAACAGCCAGAAGGTCTCCTGAAGTTGTTACATTTCTATAGAGGTATTTTCCTGTTTTCATCTCTAGATAGCCCAGCCCAGAATGGGCGGGGCTGGGAGTTAGGGGGCGAATTTCTATCTATAAAATAAACTGCAAGAAGAAAGAAGCTCTCTCTTTTTTCCTTTTTCCCCCCCTCCCCTTTTTTGCCATTTCAGCTTCCCTTGGTGTTTGCTTCTCCATCCTCTCCATTCTCTGTTGGGCCTCAGCACGTGGTGGCAGCCATCTTGGCCTACACGTGGCTGGGGTCTAGCTGGAACCCAGAGTCCGGAGGTTTTCCCTGCTCTTGGATTGTATATTGGAACCTGTGATAGTAAAACCCGTTTAAAACTGTATCGAATTCCTGAGTTTTCATCCATTCCCTGCTGGCTTCGGAGGTAGAAGGGAACTCGCTTCCCAGCACTGTTGGGGACCTGGTGGCGTCCCCAACATCTGGCATCCCTGAGTGGGCACGAACCACCAACCTTTCCGGTTAATAGCTCATCATTATTAATCATCAGAGAGAGGCAAATCAAAACAACAATGAGATATCATCTCACAACACAGAGACTGGCACATATCCAAAAGAGCAAGGACAACTCGTGCTGGCATGGATACAGGGAAAAGGGCACTCTCATCCATTTTTGGTGGGAATGTTGATGGATACAGCCTTTTGGGAAAACAATATGGACATTCCTCCAAAGATTACAAATTGAACTCCCATTAGACCCAGCCATACCACTCCTAGGAATATATCCTGGGAAGCCAAAAACACACAGCAGAAACACCATCTGCACATTAATTTTCATAGCAGCACTATTTGCAATACACAGAATCTGAAAACAACCAGAGTGCCCGAGAACTGATGACTGAATAAAGAAACTTTGGTGCATCCACACAATGGAATCCGACGCAGCTATTAGGAACAATTAAGTTATGAAATTTCCCTTTAAATGGATGGACAAGGAGAGGATCATGTTGAGTGAAATTACCCAGAAGGAAAAAAGACATCTATGGAATGACTGCATTTATTTCCATGATATAAATATATATATGTGTGTGTGTGTGTATATATATATATATATATATATACATACACATATATTTACATCATATTCATATACATATAGCATGATACCAATATCCAAGGTCTGGCAAAACATGGATCAGGAGGTCTTGTCAAAGGAATCTACCACAAATGTGTGGGAGTTAGAGGGTTAGGTAATACAGAGAAGGGAACAGAGTGCTAATAATTGTCAAAAGTGCTAATACCAACCTAGAACTGAGCATTAAATATAAGCAAAAAAGATACACCTGATAACCTCTAAATGTATGTATTGCAATCCACAATGCATAAGAAAGGGGAGAGAGTGGGGCCAGAGCAATAGCACAGCAGCTAAGGCGGTTGCCTTGCACGTACCTGACCGGGTATGATCCCCAGCATACCATATGGTCCCCGAGCACTGCCAGGAGTAATTCCTGAGTGAAGGAGCAAGGAGCAACCCCTGAGCATTGCCAGGTGTGACCCAAAAAAAAAAAAGAAGAAAAGAAAGAGAGAAAGAAAGATAAAGAGAGAAAAGAGATCAAGAACCTGCCATAGGAGCAGACTATGGGAGGGGAAGGGAATAGGGGACATTGGTGGTGGTAAATAGGCACTCCACTGGTGGAGGAATAGGTGCTGGAACACTGTATGACCTAGACCCAAACATGAACATCTTTATAATTGTATACTCACGGTGGTATAATAAAATATTTTTTAAATGTTAAATAATTAAAAGAGGAATTAGTGTAGTTGTTTTATGTATTTTGGCCCATTTTTTAAAACGCCTCATTTAAATCTCTTTTAATCAAAAAGCACAGACATAAGTAACAACTTCCATAAGAAAATATTCTGTGCTAATCAAATACTAGTATATTTTAAACCCTTTCCCAATTGATACACATTAATGTTTCCAATTTGCATTTTCAACAAGAAAATCCACAAACACTATTTTGCATTTCTGTGTATAT